>JAIUZE010002685.1:0-28629 GCA_022085475.1 Heliosperma pusillum | reverse complement strand
AGAGGAGGGCGACGGTGGCGCGCGGAAGGAGGAACGCCGGGAGGAGGTGGTGGCGGTGTTGGGCGATGATGGCGTCCGGTGGGATGGTGTCCGGTGGGGTAGTGTCCGGTGGGGGCTTTAGTTTTTTGGTTTTTTTTTTAGAGGAAAGAAGAGAGAGAAGGGAGGTAGAAAGAGAAATGGATGAGGTGAAAATGAGAGGAATGGAGTGGAAAAAGGGTATTTATATTAGGGTTTGAAGGGGGTTAGATTTAATCCTGGCCATCCATTTTGTTTTAATCCTAGCCATTCATCCACTTGATCCAATGGCTTGGATTAGGACTCAAGGACTCAAAAGAGTAGGAGGGACTCATTTGAACCCACCTCTATATATATATATATATATATATATATATAGAATGATATACAAAATGTAGAAATCTAAGTCTAAGAAGAAACAAGGTACATTAATTAGAAAAAGAAAAAGAAAAAGGAAAAAAAGAACAAAGACGCGTTTACAGTTGGAGCTAAACGGCGCGCAAAGGTGAAGCAGAAGTAGTTTACCGTTGTTCACAAACACATACAAACCGCCATTATTCAGACATTCAAAACCCTAATCTTTCCTTATTTCAATCCCTTTCTTTCCATATTCATTGTCTTCATATTATATATTCATCCTCTCCTCCCATTCTATCATTCCCTCTCTAACTTGCTCACATCTTCATCTCTGTTTTCGAAACCCTACTTCTACAATTTCTCTGTTTTTTTCCTCAACAATCAACAATTACTTGCTTAATTTCAATTTTAATGATGAGTAAGAGAAAGGAAGCTGATACTTTTTCTGATTCTTCTCAAGTTTACAACCCAGAATTCCATCTCAATTTCACCCCCAATTCTCCCATTCAATTCGTTGAAAACCCTAATTTCAAGAAACACAAAACAGGTCTCACTATGAATCCCAAGCTGTCTCCTAATCATCTTGGTAATGGTTTCTTGGTTCAATTCTTCAATGTTCAACTTAACGGCGCCCCTTTCTTTGATTTCTTTGCTCATGAAAAACTCGAGGGTTTCGTCATTCAACCGAACAAACCAGCATTAGTGGTTGATGTCTCACCAGATTTGGCTTTTACTTACTCTGATGCTGGCCCTACTAGTAACTCTGGCGAATGCAGTGAATGTTCTGAGGCTGGGGAAGTTATAGATGCGGTCCCACTAAGGATGTACCGTCCTGAAGCTGACTTGGACTACTGGACTGTCAGGAAAGTACTGACTGCAAGCGACTGCAATGCACAGCACAGGCTTCTCATCAGAAAACTACTCATGGAGAATCACATTGTTTCTCATCTCGACGAGTCTAGTCGACTTCTGGTCAACACGCTTGATGGCCTGAGGGTGAATGTGTTTGACGTTGACATGGGAGTGGAGTTGAAGCTGACATTGAAGAAGTGGCCGTCCTCGAATGTTTATGGACTGATGAGTAACTGGAAAAGGGATTTTGTGAGTAGGAGAGGGCTTGTTCCAGGAGATGAAGTCGGGATTCGTTGGGATAAATCGAATAACAGGCTCTTGTTCTCTGTTCTCATCAAATCAAACATTGCTGCATCATGATCCATGACCTATTATTATTATTGCTTACATTCTTTTTCTGAAATACTAATGTATACTGCGTATGTATTATGTTATCTGGTCTTTCTACTGGAATCCATATGAGTTTAGTTATGTAGCTCCGAATTCTTGCATATGCTATTGTGATGTAATCCCAATATTTTGACTGAAATTAATTGTATTTGGTAGTTGAATGAATAAAAATTCCTACAAATTGTTAGTCATTCTTTTGTCTATTTAACAATTGTGTTATGTATTTGAGATCATTTATTGCAACATTTTTAGCTTAAAGTCTACCACAGGATACCCATCACAGTAGGTATCCTGTGCGCAATGCTGATGATTGTACAGGCTGCAAAATCTTCTCCGATGATATTTTTAATCACGGCATCGGTCTGAGAATCTACAGAAGTAGTCGGCTCGTATTAGCTAGCAACTAGAGTGTATTTCAAATAATGTTAATGATCCTATTTATTTAGTGAACTAAATTGTATCATCATTAACCATCCCGTGATACTCCCTCTATCCCAAAAAATAAAAAAAGGCAAACAAATGATTGGGACGAAGGGAGTACTTAATATAAGAATCTTACACGAGACATTATCATTGCTGACAATATTATCCGAAAATCGAAAGCTGAAAGCTGAAAGCTGACATGAAACATGACAGCCAAATGATACTGACACAAGATGAGTGAAAGAAAGGAGAAAACAAAAAAGCAAGATGCAATCCTTGGGAAGAATCATATAAGCAGTTACATGACTTAACTAATTACAGGTAATTTCAGTTATTTGTTACACTCAATATAAACTCTATCATCAGACATCAGTTGCAACCTCTGAGCGTTGTCGCCTTCGCAAACTACCTTACAACCTCAATATACAGTACTACAAAAACATACTCCATGTTGATGTTCTACTGCTATAATGATGAATAGGCAAACCAAAAAGGCTACTCTTTCTAGGCTATCAGAGCAACATATACAGAATCAGGCTCACTATCTATAACCTTGAATAATTACAACGAAAATGACGCCGAGACTTAAGATCGATGGTGACCTCGGTCTTCAGACACAAACAAGAATGTAACGGCGACCACCATCAAATATATGCAAGGGAATTCCGGTCATGATCAGGTTGTGGTCTACCTCTCGTAGGAGTTGGTGGTCTTTGAATGTTGAGCTCCAGTCAATGACATGAACCAAACTCAGTACACCAAATGGGTCATGGACCAATTAAAATACGCTCTCCCATAGTCCCACTTGTCTCAGTTTACTACTCCAACACAAGGTTACTTGTTCTATTCTTATGCACGACGACATAGTGTGTTCCCTTGAACCAAAAATATAAATATAATGATCAGCAATTTAGTGAAAAGAGATGTCCATGACCAAACGGAGAAATTCAGGTTTTATGCTTAAGTATTATATTACTCAAAAAAATACTCAAATAAAAAACGCAATTGAGCATAACAGAGCTACAAGAAATCAAGAATGAGGACAATTTGTAAGAATTTTAGTTCAGTCAACTGCCAAATACAGTAATATATACTCCTTACAACATTGATCAAATAGTTTCAATCAAAAGATTACATTATTCTACCATATTTAACAGCTTAATTAGAGCAACAAAACTAAACAGGAGATGAATCATGATGCAGCAATGGTTGATTTGTTGAGAAGAGAGAACAGGAGCCTGTTATTCGATTTATCCCAACGAATCCCGACTTCATCTCCCGGTACAAGCCCCCTTCTATTCACAAAATCCCTCTTCCAGTTGTTCATCAGTCCGTAAATTTTTGAGGACGGCCACTTCTTCAATGTCAACTTCAACTCCACTCCCATATCAACGTCAAACACATTGACCCTCAGGCCATCAAGCGTGTAGATGAGAAGTCGACTAGACTCGTTGAGATGAGAAATAATTTGAGTCTCCATAAGTGCTTTTCTGATGAGAAGCCTGTGTTGTGCATTACAGTCGCTTGCAGTCAGTACTTTCCTCACAGTCCAGTATTCCAAGTCGGCCTCAGGAGGACGGTACATCCTTAGTGGGACCGCTTCTATAGCGTCCTCGTCATCGCAACATTCACTGCTTTCACAAGAGTTACTAGGGCCAGAATCAGAGTAAGAAACTGTTGGTTTGTTTGGTTGAATTACGAAACCCTCGAGTTTTTCTTCAGCAAAGAAATCACAGAAAGGGGCGCCGTTTAGTTGAACATCGAAGATTCGAACCAAGAAACCAGCACTAAGATCATTCGGAGACTGTTTGGATTTCATAGTGAGACCTGTTTTGTGCTTCTTGAAATTAGGGTTTTGAACACATTGAAACGAAGAATTGGGGGAAATTTTGGGATTGAATTCTGGGTTGTGAATTTCAGAAGAATCAGAACAAGTATCAGCTTCTTTTCTCTTATTCATGTTTGAAACTGAAATGAATAAAGTAATTGTTGTGGGTTGTTGATGAAATAAGAGAAATTGTAATTCTAGGGTTACGAAAACAGAGATGAAAATATGAGTAATTTAGAGAGGGAATGCTTGAACTTTGAGAGTTGTAAGATGTAAATAATGAGAATGAAATAAGGAAAGTAAGAAATTAGGGTTTTATAATTCTGAGATTAGGAAGGTGTTAAGTAATGGCGGTGTGTTTATCCAACGGTACTATTCTGTAGCTTGAATTGGCGCGCTTTGAAATCCAAACACAATAACCGCCTCTTTTTTTGGCGGTGTGTTTACGGGCCTTGTGGGATATATAGAAATAGAATTACCAAAATTTGGTGTGCTTAATATATAGAAATAGTCCTAATGCTATGTTATCTTTTGCAAGAGATTGTTATAAAATCTTTCAGGTTGGTGGTTCTTCGACGATGGGTAAATATTTGGGTGCTCCTACTGAAATTGGCATTGACCGGAACAAACCTAAGAAGGAAATTTTTAGATATGTTCTGGATAATATTTCTAAAAGAATTTCCTTGGAATTTTATTATCACAAGCTGGTAGACTTACTTTGATTTCCTCTATTCTTTCCTCTCTTTCTACGTTCATTCTATCGGTGTTTAAATTACCGATAAGTGTGACAACTAGGATTGACTCTTTATTGTCACAGTTTTGGTGGAAAGGAATGAAGAAATCACAAGGTATCAGCTGGTGTAGTAAGTTATTCCTGAATCAACCAAAAGGTTTGGGTGGTATTGGTATTCGAAATACTGCAGGCTTTAACAAGGCCTTACTTGCGAAGACGGGATGGAATATTCTAATGTTTCCCTCCTCTTTAATCGGAAGAACTATTGGTAAAAAATATTATTTCGACATTGAAATGGTAGGACAATCAAAATCTGTGAGAAACCTAGTTGGTAAGAAACCGGAAAATATCAACTGGATTGGTAAAGGACTCTTGTGGGGACTAGAGACGTTTGAGGACAATATCATTTGGCAGATTGGTCCTTATTCGGATCGTAATGTCTGGAAGTACAAATGGGTAAATGATGCAGTGCCTATTCCGGCACATCCAAGTTTGCTTGAAGGTTTCCCCTCCATAGTGGAATTACGGATTAAAGATCTGATCTCCACCTCTTTTAAATGGAAAGAAGATATTGTTTACTCCTTTTTTAGTCCGGAATCTGCTATGAATATTTTAGTCATCCCAATTAATCACAAATTCTTATTTAAGACGGAGGTATCCGTCTTAAGCTTAAGACGGATACCATATTCTCTCACAAAATACCCATCAAGGATGAGTGGAGAGCACATGGGGGGTGCCCACCTTGTCCCCTCTACCCATTTTCTCTCACAAAATACCCGTTGCAAGATCCGACCCGTCTTAAGCAAGACCTACTGCCAATTAATAGGTCAAAATCAACTGATTCGGCTTATTGGAAATTCTGCAAATATGGAAGTTACACGGTTAAGAGTGGTTATTTTCAGATATGGAAGGATATTTGGATTAAATCTGCCACAAACAAGGATATATCAAGGATTTCCTTTACTATTCAAAAATTTATAAGGAAAATTTTATGGAGATTGCTGGGACCTAAATCCTGGATTATTCTACTATGGAGAATTCTTACTGAATCCCTTTCTGTGGGAAATGAATTTGAGAAACGTGGGATGGATATACACAAAAATTGTTGTTTTTGTGAAACTCCTACAACTGAGACAAGTAATCATCTCTTTAGGGATTGTCAATTTGCTAGATGCATGTGGGCGGGTAGTAAACTTGGGATTCGTTCTGAGATGGATTATTTTCTGGATATAAGAATTTGGATTATAAACTGGATCTCTTACCATTCTAAGTCTAATGAGCCGTCATATAAGTTATTATCCTTTATGTCAACCATATGGACTATTTGGCTTTCCCAAAATCACTACCTTTTTAAGGGACATGATGTTTCTGGTGGTGCAATTTATCTTTATGAAAGTCTCTTGTCTAAAAGTCTCCAAAGTTTATTTATGGAAAAATCGACTAAGGTTAAAGATTGTAGCTTATCATATGAATTGGACGTGAACTTTAAAAAGATCAAGGGAAGGATGATTTTCAATCTTATTGGTGACCCATCATCTTGTTGTCAAGATAGATTATACGTTGACGCTTCTTGGAAGGATAATTTATCTACTGGATTTGGTTTTTTCCTTCAAAGTTCGAATGGGTATGATACCTCGGTTATGAAAGGAGGTCCTTTCTCTCAGTCTTCGGAACAAGCTGAGGCCCTAGCCATTCTGGAAGGTTTAAGATGGGCTTCTTCTAGGGGTTATCTGCACTTGATCATTCTCTCCGACTGCCTCTCGGTCATCTCTCAAATTCTTAGATTTACTGAATCAGAGATCAGGAATAAGGGTATTATTGAAGAAATTAAAATTATTAGTCGATCTTTTCATTGTCTTTCTATTAGTTTCATCCCAAGAACCCTGAATAGAATGGCTGATGCATTAGCAGCAAAAGCTATTCGTTTGTAGGTTCATCTTTTTACATCTGTCAAAAAAAAAAAAAATAATATACTAATCTCATCCTTAGAAGAAAAAAAATTGGTTAATATTCTTGAAAAAGATCCTACTTGAAGTGACATGTTATAATGCCCCTGAAGCAAATCTAAAACGCAAAGTGACCTGGTTATTCAACACGGGCCGAATATGACAAATGTGAAATACAGGGCCCGAAAGGATCTATCCTAAATCCGACTCTATTGATCTGTTTGTCAGGTCTACACCAATTATTATGGGTCCACAACTCCACAAGTGACTTTTTTTCATTTTAGACTAATAAAGAAATATATTTTTATAAAAAAAAATATATTTTATATTAAAAAATAATATAAATGGTCTTACATGATATTAACTGTTTGCAAATTAAAATATTCCTCCCAAATTAATGTAAAACGATTTTATAACCGATTAATTATTTCAGGAGTTCATTGATTAAATATTCCTCCCAAATATGCCTTTTATTTAAAAATATATACTCTCTCTGTCCAAGTGAGATGTTTACACTTGCTTTATTTTATGAGGGGAAAATAAAACAAGTGTAAACTATTAACTGAGAGAAAGGGAGTATAAAATTTCAAATCTAAGGCTGAAGAAACAATTACAAAGGAAAAATCAAGAAAAAAAAGACGCGTTTAGGGCTAAAAGGCGCGCATAGATGAAGCAGGAGCTAGGAGGAGTTTACCGTTAGACGAATACACAAATACTTTCACCGCCATTATTCTCAACTTGAATTCTTTCCTTATTTCATTTTCATTTTATTATAAAATCATCTTCTTCTATCTTCTAACTCTCTCATTATCATATTTACATCTCTCTCTTTCCCTTTTATTTCCCTCTCTATTTTCCCTCTTCTCTTCATCTCTGTTCTTTGATTTTCTTTTACAATCCAATACAATTACTTGCTTAATTTCAATTTTAATGATGAGTAAGAGAAAGGAAGCTGATACTTTTTCTGATTCTTCTCAAGTTTACAACCCACATTTCCATCTCAATTTCACCCCCAATTCTCCCATTCAATTCGTTGAAAACCCTAATTTCAAGAAACACAAAACAGGTCTCACTATGAATCCCAAGCTGTCTCCTAATCATCTTGGTAATGGTTTCTTGGTTCAATTCTTCAATGTTCAACTTAACGGCGCCCCTTTCTTTGATTTCATTGCTCATCAAAAACTCGAGGGTTTCGTCATTCAACCAAACAAATCAACAGCAGTGGTTGCTGTTTCACCAGATTCGCCTGTTTCTTACTCTGATGATGGACCAAATAGTAACTCTTGTGAAAGCACTGAATATTTCGGGGAAGTTATAGATGCGGTTCCACTAAGAATGTACCGTCCTGAGGCCGACTTGGACTACTGGACTGTCAGGAAAGTACTGACTGCAAGCGACTGTAATGCACAACATAGGCTTCTCATCAGAAAAGTACTCTTGGAGACTCGTATTATTTCTCATCTCGACGAGTCTAGTCGACTTCTGGTCAACACGCTTGATGGCCTGAGGGTGAATGTGTTTGACGTTGACATGGGAGTTGAGTTGAAGCTGACCTTGAAGAAGTGGCCGTCTTCGCAATGCTACGGACTGATGAATAACTGGAGGAGGGATTTTGTGAATAGGAGAGGCCTTGTTCCGGGAGATGAAGTCGGGATTCGTTGGGATCAATCGAATAACAGGCTCTTGTTCTCTCGTCTCTACAAATCAACCATTGCTACATCATGATTCATCACCTATTATTCAATTCCCTTTATTATTTTATTCTAATTGCATACATTCTTTTTCATGAATAGTAATATAGTATTGTATGTATGTATAATGTTATCTGGTTTTTCTACTGGAATCCATATGAGTTTAGTTTAGTTACTCCCAATATTTTGACTGAAATTAATTGTAATTGGCAGTTGAATGAATAAAAATTCATACAAATTGTTAAGTCATTGTTTTGTTTATTTCTCAACAGGGTTTTGTATTTGAGATCATCTATTGCAAACTCTGAATAACTCCAATCAGTATAAATCTGCATACCTCGAGTTTTATTATTCCTTTCAGAATGTTGGGTGCGGGTTTACTTTATTATAAACGCAGAAAAATACCCTGTAAGAAGGAAGGTTGTCAAAATATAACCTGACCCGGCCCATACTTCATCGTTATAAAATATAAACCCATAGACGTTGAGCTCACCCCAACCCCGACTATTGCACCAGTACACCAAAGAGCGATGGTCTCTCAAGCAACCGAGCTGGAGAATCATATTCTTTTGCTTTCCCTGTTCATCATTTTCACATTTGCAAACTTACTTAGGTATCACACTACTTAATGAAAAACATTTAAGCGATGTTTACATCTTACACTTTCTCATTTGAGACGGTCTCACGTTACCCTGAGATTGAGCACTTACCCATATGGCCGTATATACTAATTAGTCAGCGTGGGGGGTTAATATATGGGTGGAGTAAACGGGTCAATATTATCAAGATCATCTTTAAAGAGAGAAATTGTATGATTTATATCGGATATCTGACGCATGCTTAATGTACAAATTGTATGATTTATTTTGAATATATGAAGCATGTTTAATGTACCTGCATCGACCACGACAACTCTATCACAATCC
The DNA here is from genome assembly GCA_022085475.1 of Heliosperma pusillum. Taxonomy (NCBI): domain Eukaryota; kingdom Viridiplantae; phylum Streptophyta; class Magnoliopsida; order Caryophyllales; family Caryophyllaceae; genus Heliosperma; species Heliosperma pusillum. The sequence continues at coordinate 19,468 of JAIUZE010002685.1, read as the reverse complement.
ATCACAGTAGGTATCTTGTGTGCAATGCTGATGATTGTACAGGCTGCAAAATCTTCTCTGATGATCTTTTGAATCACGGCATCTGCCTGAGGATCTACAGAAGTAGTCGCCTCGTCCATGAACAATTGTCCACTACATCTTTCAATAGGCAACGTTCCAAGACTCTCCACGAAAAACAGAACCGTGTCATTTGAGAAACACACAAAGCTTGAGGAAATCCTAAATAAAATGAAGTTAGATATACCTATCAGATTTCATCTTCTGAGTACTGACCAGTTGGGTCAATGTTGCTCCGTACAGTGCCTTCGAAAAGAACAGGTTAGTTCTTGAGGAATGATTCCAAACCGAGACCTAAAATCATGGAGGCCTAGAGCACATATGTCAATCCCATTGATGATAATTTTCCCGCCACTTGGCTCAACTAGCCTAAACAATGCTTGAATTAGAGTCGATTTCCATCTTCCGGTTCTTCCAACAACACCTACTTTTGAATTGAATTATGTTACCCATCCTAGTTAGCAAATGGGGTTATTAAGGTAGAATATATAAGGGTCACGTCAGATCAATTTGGTTCGGGTTATTTTGGGTTTATTATGCAGCCAAAAAATTGTACAAGAGATATTCATGTGGATCCTGAATCCTTGTACCTTGTTTGTTACTTGTTTAGCCCCTTAATAATAAATTACTTCTTGAGAAAAATACTTAATGGAAGTTTCCTCCTGATAAATCTAGGAAGAGATTTAAAACTTTCACCCAAACATGCTAAAATATTTTTACATGATATTGTGAGATTATTACTGAAAATTATGTGATGAGAAATATTTTATTTACTCATACTCAGTAACACTATTAGCTAACAACTAGAGTGTATTTTAAATAATGTTAATGATCCTATTTATTTAGTGATCTAAATTGTATCATCATTAACCATCCCATGGTACTCCCTCCGTCCCGATCATTCATTTACCTTTGATTAAAATACTCATCACAAAGAATAGAAACACGCAAACAAATGATTGGGACGAAATAAGTACTTAATACAAGAATCTCACAAGAGACTTTTTCATCGCCTACAATAATATCCGAAAATCAAAATCTGAAAGCTGATATGAAATATGACGGCCAAATAATACTGACACAAGATAAGTGAAAGAAAGGAGGAAAAAAAAAGCAAGATGCATTCCTTGGGAAGAATCATATAAGCAGTTACATGACTTAACTAATTACAGGTAATTTCAGTTATCTGTTACACTCCATATAAACTCTATCATCAGACATCAGTTGCAACTTCTGAGCGTTGTCGCCTTCGCAAACTACCTTACAACCTCAATATACAGTACTACAAAAACATACTCCATGTTGATGTTCTACTGCTATAATGATGAATAGGCAAACCAAAAAGGCTACTCTTTCTAGGTTATCAGAGCAACATATACAGAATCAGGCTCACTATCTATAACCTCGAATTACAAAGAAAATGACGCCGAGACTTAAGATCGATGGTGACCTCCGTCTTACACACAAACAAGCATGTAACGGCAACCACCTTTATATATATGCAAGGGAATTCCGGTCATGATCAGGTTGTGGTCTACCTCTCGTAGGAGTTGGTGGTCTTTGAATGTTGAGCTCCTGTCAATGACATGAACCAAACTCAGTACACCAAATGGGTCATGGACCAAATATAATACTCCCAGTTGACTTTGTGGTCAACTAATGTCAACTTTAGCCCAAAATCTCAACAAGTAAATGTAAAAATACAATGTAAGCACAATCTGATTTGTTTATATTATCATTTTTTAGAACTTAAAACTATAGGTATTGAATACTGGAGTAAATATATTAGGCAAAGTTGACATTTACTTAATCGAAAGAGTCAAATAGAGACATTAAAAATGGGATGAAATTAGAACGAATTTTCAGGAACTTTACCTGCATCCAGGTCTCATCTACAGCTCGTTCGGGAGACGTCTCAGGTGATTGCATAGGAGGTGGTAAGGGATGAATCAACTTTGGAACCACCACTAAACCTCGACCAATAACCAGTATTGCTCCCGCATTGTTAGCAGTTCCTTAGATAAGATCAAACATAAACACATAATTGCTCGATATGTTTAAAAAAACACTTCTTTTTTCTTTTAGATTAGACAATTGGCCTAGCCTGCCTAGGTCATAGATAATTAGATAAATGTACTTACCACAATAGTTTGTCGCAGAAAAAAGCGTGATCAACTGCCCTTGAGCAAATCGTTCAAAGCCATCCATCACGCACTCATGGGCTCTTATAATAAGCTGAAGTTTGTTCTTTTTACAAAATTCTGTGACCCGATCAGGCTGCAAGAAACCAGCAACAAGTAGTTTATCACGATAGCACTTAGTGAAAAAAGGCACACACAAGATCCTAAACATAGAGATCCATTGGACAAAGCAAACATAGAAGATTAAATAATTTATGAGTAGTCAAACTACTTGAGGGATACGAGGACTGCTTCAAGAATACACTACACTTTTTGTTACACGCGTTGCAGTAGATTCTACATTGTAGCACTGGTTACTGAAGAAAGCAAAGCAATCCAGCAAAGACACACCATCAGCTTGATACAGATTTACCAACATGAGGGGGTATTGAATAATCAATCTCTCTTGTGCATTAAGTAGAGAATGACCTTCAAAAACTTTTGTCAGTGCACTGATTATTTAGAAGTTAACCTCTACAATGGCATGGAAAGAAACAGCCTCGTTAAGACCTATAGTTCGTAGAGAACTCAAGTTCTTGCAGTAGGGCAGTAAATATGGGGATGCCTCACAGAATGTGCAACACTGAACCCGACTTGGAGAAAAAAAAAAAGATAATATGAAGGATTGAAGGATTGAAGTGATCCATTTAAAAGTGAATAAAACTTCCATGATGACATTCGTTTACAACATATTCAGCTTCTAGTGTGCAATGGTCATTTCAAATTTCTGTCCTTCCTTTTGAAAGCCCCAGTCATTAAATTAACTTCAGTTCTTCTCACTAAAGATTTCACTCAACCATGTCAGTGTGATATCATACAAGGATTCACTCGGCTACAGGATGGGGAAGAGAATAAGTTTGTTTTTGGAAGAAATTGCCCTGAACGGATTCCTAGTTCACAAAATAAGACAGACACGGAAGATCTTAGGTCCACGCAAAATTCCTATGAACCAAAACTTCAAAAACACAATAGCTTACTTTGAATAGTTCAAGGTATACGTTCAAGTCATTAGATGTATGCATTGAATAAATAGTTAGAAATGACGTAAGAATAGTCAAGATTCTATGGAAAACCTAGAAGCATTACCAATACGCACAGTTGCGTGCTCTGTCGCTCCGGTCGGACAGTTTTTGTTGGGGAAGTTATTATTACAGAATCATTAAAAGGGTGTAATAGGATAAGCAGAGTAAAAAAGAAGAGAAAAAATTCAGATGAATGTAATAAAAGCTATTTAGTAGTACATACCCCAAATGTGACTAAACCAGGACCTCTAGCATTTGGTCTAAGACCCTCTATACTATCATTTTCGGTGGGATCAGACCTGCCAAAGAGAATGTTTTAAAACGTCTCAAATCTGCATAAAGCAGTGAAAGGAAAGTATTCCTCCATCCCATTGATATTGTACCCATTTGACTTTGGCGCTAAAAAGATATCAGCTCTGACTGATAGTATCTTCAAATATGTAGTAGTTGGTTTTCAAATGATTATATGGGGAAAAAAGGTTGTTTTGATAAACCAAAAATAACACATTTTCATTGTCATTTTTGCATATTTGAAGATAATAACAGTCAAAGTTGACAGACTATACATTTCGGTCCTTTGGGATGGGATGGGATGGAGGTAGTAACATATACCACAGTAAACTGTATACCAGAGGAGGTCCATCAGGACTATAGACCCAGCATCCATTGTTATAGGCCTCTCGAGTTTCTCTATCTGTTCTACAGAGTGAATAGATCGCCCAATGCCACCATGCATGCATATTATTTTCTTCTCAATAAGCGCTGCGAGAGGAAGATAATTGAAGAGCTGATTGAACCGTGTCCATGCCCAAATCCCATCATTCTCACCCTGAAAAAACGATATTAGGACAAGCAAAAGTCTAACAAGTAGGTAGTATGAAACTATGAACAGACAAAAATCAACCGCATATACCATTCTTTCAATGCATTCAAGACGAAATCCAAAAAGCGCATTTATATCAGCAGCTTCATGATTCCCCCGAATCAAGTGCACACTTTCAGGATATTCAATCTTCAAAATAAGTAGAAAATTATCAGCGTGAATAGAATACTAGCTTATAAGAATCATAAAATCTGACAAGGCCAGCCGTGCAAGAATACCTTTAAAGCAAGAAGTAAAGTGATGGTCTCCAAGCTATGCTGTCCTCGATCAACATAGTCGCCCAGAAATAAATAGTCTATATACCTGCAAAAGATCGAGAACAATTTATAAAATATCATGCCGACACTTCTTAGCAGTAGCCGATAGCCAGAGTGAGTTTACAATTAAGAATACACTCATAAGCGATGCTGAGAGAAAAGCAAGTTCACTTCAGTAATTTCGTTAATCTATCAGCTCAACCCAGTCTCAAATGATTTTTATTTCCAGACCTCAAAGGCTCGAAGATAACCATGCCTAATGCCAAAGTAAAATAAGATTACACCCAGAAGCTTCTTCAAAAATATACAATTCATTAATACGAAACATAAACAAAGGAGCGTCCTTGCACAGATACAATTTAAGTCTCCTCTCTAATACCACTAACAAACAGTTTGCAAACTCAAGATGTCTACAAGCTACAACACTTTTTCTAAAGTTACACACAGACACAAATGGACTAGGCAACTACCCCGTCCCACCACTGGTCTAAGAACATACATCATGGATTCAAATAAATGGAAAATAAAATCAAATATATCAAGAAGCATAACCTATGTTACTTCGACACTTCACATGAGCTCGTGTACCCGTTTTCGACACTTGACACTTGGCATGAGTCACATGACACTTCAACACTTTATTTTGGTCAATTTTTGAGACAAAAAACTGACAGTTTTTTATAAAATAGCCGAGTCGGACTCCTGGATAAGCACCCATGTCCAACCCTTTGAACTGAGTAACACAGAACATAACTATACAGAAGGATCAAATGAAAAAAACAATCGTATCTTTAATATGCACGCCATTATATAATACTCGTAATAAACACCAGCCAAACAAAATAAAATTGAAGTAGTCTTCCACCAAGTGCAGAACATAAATCAAGATCGTAATGACCACATTTTTTCGTGTAATCCACAACAACAATGTTAACAAATCTGAATGACCAAATGTGGAGCAGAAAATAATACTTCGTATAATTAGACTCCATAAACGGCACATTCAAATGACAATATTGAGCTGCTCCTTACTGGAATGAAGTTCACAGTGATATTAATATTCCAACGTACTACATAAACTTACGTAATATCACCGGCAGTTGAAGGAAACCCATATTCATCAAACAGGCGCATTAAATCACCAAACTGCCCATGGAGATCACCGAACACCTTGATAGGAGCTTTTAACTGAAGAACCGTTGATTCATGCATAAAAATCTGCTCTGCCGCATGGCAAAGCTCACCCACTTCATAAGAATCTAAGAAAAATTTCCTGTTAGCTGGAGGTTTCCAGTTCCTTGGTCTTAATAAAGCGGATATAACCTGACAGATTCAAAGAACGGAAAAAAAAGTGGGAGGAAAGAAGTCACTCGTCGGCTTCTAACACGATTACCCAAAAACTTCTGAAATAACTTGAGCTACTTGTGTAGTAAAAAGAACAAGAAAATAAGATAAAGAATAAGAAGCCACTTCCTAGTACTCGCTGCTGAGCTTCACTACCACCATATTCGCATGAAATATTAATAATGAATGTTATATACTATGATGGTATTAAGCTCAGCATCACATGGTAGTGCAAACTCATTTTCCATGAGAAAAATAAATAACTTGGCCTAAAGGTCTTACTTTTTTATGCAAACCCTGAGGTGACTTCGAGCGTACAAACTTTTTGTTCGGATTAGACTGGTCGCTGCTTACAGGAATCATCCTCCTGCTCTCATTTTCAAACTGGTCAAGCGATAATTGCCTCACCATTCCACCTAAGTTTCCTACAGCTTCTTTAGCAACTACAACCTGCCCCACATACAAAATTAGATACTAGAAGACAAAGGTACGCTGGAAACACATTGGAGTAGAAGGCACGCACTGCTCTAGGGTGAAGACGAACGCCGACATCAGCATAGCTCCCATCGGAAGGAGCGTCTGTAGCAGGTGTGCTGCCTTCCGAAAGAGGTGCGTCATCAGGAGATGTAGATGCAGCCTGCGCAGCTTGCCACACAGTTTTAACTGCTTCAACTTCAGCAGCAGATGCCTCCACAAGTTTGTCTACAGATTTCTTCTCCAAACTGAAAAATTAAGTTCGAACGATCAAAAGCAGTTAAAAGGGCTTTGTTTTATACGGAGCGAGGTCAAGGTGCACCGAGGAAATATGGGCCCGTGGCGACAAGGCCAGCGCCTCACACACACGGGTAAACTGTTTAGCAAACAAAATTGTAGCTAACGATATTTATTTTATTCTTTTTGGTGCAGCAATTCTCCTTGGATTTTAAAGAGGTTTAACATGTAAAGAATAAAAGGTAGGTCAAGTGAAGGATACGGAAGAGCATGATAAAAGAACTAGAAGAAGAAATACAGAGATAGCAGGGAGTAATGTGCATCGTTAGCTGCACCTTATGCAAAGGCGCAGCTAAGGTGCTGAGGGCCTGAGGCATATGGGTATGCTTCAGTGAGCCTTGTGCTTAACAGCACAAATAAGCAACCGAATCATGTGACCCATCATAAACGTAGCCAAGGTTGGTCAGAAACTTGTACCTCATACCACCAGATGGACCCTTCTCTTGTCTTCCTTCTGATACAGGTACCTGAGCAGGCAAACTACCTTGACTTTTGGGACCAGTTAAGCTTGAAGCTTTTTCAGCCATCAAAGGGTTAGAGTTGACATCAGATTGTGAAGCCGCGTTCTCAGCCACAAGGAAGTCACCTAGCAGCATATCTGCATAGAACTTTACAGCTTTTCATACCCAGTTGTGCTTTTACTGAATGAATGTTTTCTACCACTTATGTACCCCCAGATTGAGTATATGACAATACGAAAGCACTTAAAAATTTAACAATTTGAACAGAGCACAGGAGAGCGTACAAAAGAAAAAGGAAAAACAGAAAGTAATAAATGGCAGCAGCTTGGGTAAGTGTAGACCAAAATGAGAAATATATCTACCCTATTTTGTATACCTCTGTTTCCACGTCAAGAGCTATTTTACACCTTTCTAGTGAATAGTGATGGCTCCTTTAGAGAGTTCATGTAAGCCTTACCCCAAATAATCTTGGGAGTAAGGCTTTGCTGGTGTTGTCATTGCAGTCATACACCCACAAGATAAAAACTCTCCCAATAGATTTCTTTACAAGACAATACACCTTGTAGAATCGAAGGATCTAAGATAATGATTCTGCTCCACATCATAAATATCATTCCCAATTTGTTTGCTTCATGCACCCCGTGCACTCGACGACTGTAAAAGAGTAAAGAGCCGAAAGAAAACGACAGAAAGGCACTACTTGTGGTATTATCATTCCCCCTGCTCATGCTTACTCTCACGATGCGCCAACGCAATTTCCCACCCCCGTCCTACACTTCAAAAGGTCTGTTTTCCTACCCCCTTCATTCCCAATACCTTTCTTTAAGGGCATTCAAGAAAACGACAGAAAGGCACTACTTGTGGTATTATCATTCCCCCTGCTCATGCTTACTCTCACGATGCGCCAACGCAATTTCCCACCCCCGTCCTACACTTCAAAAGGTCTGTTTTCCTACCCCCTTCATTCCCAATACCTTTCTTTAAGGGTATTAAAGAACAATATTTTTTTTCTGAAGAAATGACTGAAAAATATCATACTCAGGATTCTTCAAAGTTCAAACAACCCCAACCCAGTTTCTCACCCTCATCACCCCCTTCAAAAAGTCCCATTCTCAAGTGCCTTACTGACCCCTACGTCCTCTGTATTCCCAAACCCTACCTACACTCCAGTCTCCACATACCATCAGCCACATTACATTCACAAAATTAACTGCTGGATAAATACATCCCACCTCTAGCATCAGAAAAGAGAAAAGTGAATGCAAAACAATTACAAGGAAAGTGCCTACAGATGCAAGTCAAGGTCCAGAAGTAACAGCTAAAAAGACTGGTATGCGAAGACAGGGACATATCCTAAGGAAGCAAATCTTATGAGCCTAGTCACAAACTCACAACTACTACGGCTAAAGAAGCTGAAACATTAAATAACTTGCTCCGGGGTCACAACATTATGTTAGATTGTCTAATCCTTATATGCGTCGATGACTCTTACTCAGAATTCTTAGCACAAAGAGCAAACTTTTTCATACATCACTCTCATCTTCTATCCCCCATCAATCCTCACAAACCTCAGTTGCATTCCCCTACAAATTCCCTGAGTGCGGGACTTTTGCTTACTCACTGGCATTTGACCTTTTAATTTTGTCCTGTAAGAAGATTATTCATGAAAGGTAGAGAGCTAAAATATCCAGGTCTCCGTTTATACAAGGAAGTCACCGCCTTTGTGTCTTTTGTACATGGTCGCCACCCCCTTGGTCTATTATAATTGAGATTAGACATTACTTCATTGTTTGTGAAGAAATATGATAGCTACTATGGCTTACACGTACAAGGTTTAAGAACCGGGGTACAATATATTTTAATAGAGAACAAGTTTCCCTATGATAATTCCATCATTAAATGAGACACTTGAGTGAAGCAAGCCTTGAAGAATATGTATTTGCATGATAACATTGGAATAGACCAACAATGTCAACAACTATACCTCCTCTCAGACCACCATAGATATATATCCGAACACCAATAGAAGCAGCCGCATGACGACAACGACGCATTAGTTCCAGTGGAGGTTCGTGTTCCCCTTGTCCCTTGTTAGACTTAGCAGAAGTCACTAGCCCATTCCTATCCAGCCACACTCCAGCAGCCGTGTCCAAAACTTCCATATGAAATAATACCTGGTTAGTAGTAGAAAACACGGGAATATTCATAGGGATAAAGATATCAAAGGTTACCTGTGATGGTTGCTTCACCTTCAACGGCACGCCCTCCCCTTAGAACACCTCCTGTAACATGCAATCTAGCTCCTACAAAGACCTAAGAACCAGCAGTTTTAGCTACAAATGTATCTGTCCAACCTCGTAAAATCACTCACTATTAGAAGAAAATATACATTTTCTTTTGTTTAATGTAATCCGCGAGCTTTTTTTTTTATGCTGACGAGTTTTGAACCCAGCTCAATAATACCATTAGTCAATTACTTATCCATATTGACTACTTTGACATCTGCCAAAACTAATAACCTACTACTGCAACTAGTAAACAACAAGCAAACTGAAAATGTAAAAGAAAGTTGAATCGCAGAACTTACCGCAGCATGTTGGTATCTTGGAGAAGGAGCAACACCAGGAGCAAGCGTCCACTCCCATTGACCGTTTCTATGCATGAGTAACCCGTAAGCATCAGCAAGTGGCTGCACACACAAAGGGATAATTAGGGCACATATGAGAGGCTTTTGTACTTCTATCTAACCCTTTCCTCACCCACAACACGACACTTAATATAAAAAATCAAGTAGTACAGCCAAAACAAGGAAACATGAATCAAGAGAGGTGAAAAAAAAACTAAGCCAGTGATATAACGGATGATTAAAATTAATTATAACCTGAAAGAAAAAACTATATATCTACCCTTAAATTGCAAGTATGAGCTGTCCTGCTGTGGCATAAGTTTAAAGGAGGTTTTCATAACCTTAACAGTTTCACAAGAACAGGATGCTAACATCAAAGTGGTCACAAAGGGCATAATTCGTAAGTTAGGAAGATTATACTCAACACATGGGTACTTTCAATTTAAATAACAAGGGTGTAATAAATCGTTTAGAGTTAGTTTTACCAAATAAGAAATTGAGCAATTCCATTAGATCGGACAAAGAAGCAAAATGTTCAATATTCCAAACAAAAAAATGTGGAGGGACAATGTTTTTTTATCTTGATTTTCTTGTAAATATATGCTTCCCTGTCTTCAAAAAGGTTTAACGTATTTTGAGTTTTTATCACAGTATAGTTTATACTTTCTTTTACTATCTTATGCAGTTATATTTTATCATGTTTTCTCTATTCTCACTTCTTCACTCTTGCCAGTGTTTAATCTCACGTTCACGAATTCAAACGAAAATCATGTATGGCGTTGAAATAGTTTTGAGAACTAGGTTATTTTGTTATAGAGAAATAAGTAATGGTTATTTATCAATAAAAGAGCAAAAGAGGACAATCACTAAATAAGTCCACGTATGCAACGTCACAAAGATGACAAACTTCGTAGTATAAATGTGACCCTTAGAAACACCCATAAATATACAAAATTACCGTACCTACCAGATACACCAAATAACAGTCACAAAAAATTAATTAATATGGACCAGTTCGAGTATGAGAAATCCACGTACAAAAATCATGATAAAGAAGACTTTGACTGACAGGAATAATCAATTACTTTGTCCATTGTGTTACGATGGAGAATGATAAAACAATATGGGAACAAACACAAAAGGAAGGAAACATTCTAGCCAAAAAGAGCACACCAGACAGAAATATATCTTAACAGGCCACTTTAGGAAAAACTTGAGGAAAAAGCAACTGTAATTTGCGACAGATCTGTAACATACCGCACCAGTTGTATCTCTTCCACCACAGAGCAAAAACATCCCATCTGATCGGGCACTTGCCGTGGCATACCTGACAAAAAGCCAAAACAGTAATTGCTTTATAAAAGAGGTTAGCTTATCTGTAACATACTTGACTCACATACGAAAGCAGCCAAAATTAGTGGATTCCCAGTCAGGACAGCAATCTAACAGCAACTCTACAAAACTGTTAAATCGGTTGAGGATAACAATCTCTCCTATCTCTTACTTATAAAAACAAAGAAAAAGCATATTCCCATCTATGTATTAACTTCATCCACCTCTCTTCTACCAATAAGAGTAACATACTAGCAGAATAGGTTAATCAGTTTCACTTCTTTTAGTTACATCCACCTTGTCCAGTTGTTTCACCCCGTACATTATTCAAGGAAACCCCCACCAACAAAATCAATGACATAAAACAATGCAACTCCAAAAGGCATCTTTTCCATCTATGTACGAAGCGTTAGCTTCATCCACCTCTCTTGTACCAATAAAGCATCAAAACCTGTCATACTATATAGAAGACCACACTCTAGTACCCTACCTCCCTCTATCAGGAACCAATTGAGCTTCAAATTCTGGCATGATATGGACCAGTTCAAAGTTTAGAGATGTACAAAAGAATATGATGACACTAGCCAACGCTTGGGTAATGTCTTCACGATAATGTAGCCTTTCATCTGTTTACACCGAATAGCTTTATTCAGTGTACCAGTACATACAGAAAGGTTTTAAGAAAGCATCGGTAGTTAAGTGTTTGTCGATAGACTTGCTGCCTGGACCATTTCTTGTTCGTGAAAATATAAATGAACCAGTATTCCACGTGTTCTTCTGCCTATCGTATTTTTTCCACATGCATCTTCCAGATCTTCCTAAAAGTTTCCTAAAGTTTTGGTTAAGCCACCTACTTCTTTCCAAATGATTCTACATTTTCCAGTTCTTCCCAAAATTTCATCTCTATGCACATATTAAAGCGTGGACTTCTACGGTGATTAATTGGTCAATTAGTTTGATACACCTGTATTTGTTAGAAAGACGCTCAGGTAGGGATGGATATCTTCTTATATTGACGTCAGGATTTCTTCTTAAATTGATGTCAAAATGCTTTATTTTCTCTTTTTCTGCAGTAATCATCAAAATGCTTTGCAACGGTTTTAATCATATTAATCTCATTTAGTAAAGACTAGGAAATGTAAACATTCTAAATATTTATGAAATATTTGAGGTTAAATATCAACCGCAATGGTCCGGGGAAAGTTGTATAGCACAATTTCGACAAAATCTCTAAGGCTTAAAAGGAGAAATCATCCAAATAGATGATTAGCTGCCTTTTATATATCGTGAAATATCAGCGTCGCAGACTGACAGTCGTTTTACGTGTCGGCCAGTATTTAACTCGTCACTTGCTCCAGATTGGTTTTATTGGGTTAGTGGTAACAACTTTCAAACCATAAAACATCTAAGAACTCAAGTCCATGGCCATTAAAAATATCATACTAGTTGCTAAAGCCATGATCACTAACAACTACTGGAATGAAAAGATTACAGAGGCATAGTAAAAAAAGATGGACCATTACTGCTAGTATAGCATACAGTCATACACCAATGAGTATTTGTAGTTGGGATGAAAAACAGAGAGTATAAAGAAACCGCACATCTGCTAGTCTCAAAACAGAAATTCTCCAAGCTTAAAGACTTCACATTACTGTTGAAATTATCATAACGGAATGAACTCACATTCTAGCAGAAGGTCTATCACCTTCAGGGTTAAGCCTCTGCCAAACATATGGTTTTTGAGCAGTATCCAAAACCCAAGCATCTGAAAGAACCCTTTTCCCTGTAAGGTAAGAAAACAATAATATGATCGTGTTGGCGTAAGTAAAATCTCAAAATACCGTGCTAAATAGAAGAAAAAGGATGGCAAAGCAACAGGAAAGTTAATACAATCAGCACGCATAAATGTTATGGAAGTGCAATAGAAGGGTTTAAACTTTAACCAGCTCCATCATCGAAAACCCTACCGAAATCATTAACCAGTCAACTCAATTTTTTTTTAAACTTGGTTCGTATGCAACATGGCAGTATGGCACTGAGAGAAGATTCAGTTATAGCCTTGGGTGTTTTAGGGAGGGGCTTGGGGTGCAAAAAAAACATGTAAGTATAGTTAACAGTCAACATTCAACAATACTCAGTGGGTTGATGGTAGCTCAGTGATTAGGCTCAATGCAAAAGCCAACTCATCCTTGAGATTCTGAGTTCAATTCCTCTTCTTGCAATTTTTTTCCCCTCATTGCTTTCTTTTTTGGTAGAAAACCTTCCAAATCTAATTCAATATTTATAACCAATATGGAGTCCTTCCCTTTCTCCTACTTAAAAAGAGCAATGATACAAATTAATAAATAACACGATTTCTAACATGTTTTACTAATATTCATTGAATTGAATTCGAATTCCCTATAGAAGGGTTTTATTAGCTACCATAATATATTCTATTAACAAGAAAAAAACATATTGTTTTCTTCTGCTTCATACGCAAATAAATATAGAAAAAATCTCCCTCATTTATGCTTTGATAATCCTATATTGCTTAATTCCCATATTCAAGATCTTTTCTTTTTCATTTCTTTATTGTTAGTTTTCGATAAACATATTAAATGAGCTCTTGCTTAATTTAAAGGTCAATAACTATAAGTGTTTTCAGAAATGTATAATAATAGTAGTATTGTGAAAATAGGAAATGAATATAATACGTTTTATTCTTAAACTAAAAGTATGCTTTTAACGTCAATATTTGTTAGCGTAAACTCCATTCTCCTAGTCATAGGTCCATAACCACACCCGGTCAAGAAAATCCTACAATCGCCACTAGGACTTATAGCCAAAAAATATCAATGTTAAGCATAAGGCTCGCTAGGTGCACGTACATTTATTCTGAACCCCTACCAGCAGCTAAAGCTAAAATTGAATGAGTAGAAGTAAGAGAAAAACAAAGAAATAGTATTCTAATTCTAGAGAAGATGATTCATAAAATAAGACACGGGCTTATCATCAGATTTCAACTTCGATTATACCCTCCATCTGGAATCTTTGCCCTACGTATGACATAGATATACCAAACAACGGATTAAAATTAACCTCTTGTGAAAAATTTGGTCTTTAACCTGATGCCTAAAAAAGCACTTTTCATCATGAGATCACGGAACCCATAATCACTACTTTCTAGCAGGTTGGCTCTGTGAAGAGTTTGAAACACTAGTTTCCAGAGTTTTTTATTAATACGTTTTGAAGTCTGGTGGGCTGTAAAACAGTGAAGTGGTGAACAAGAAAAGAGAAAAGGATTGAGTAGGGGGAAAGACAGCGTCATAATGCAGGTCTAAAACTGTAAACCCAACTACCCAAGTGATCCCCCTCTATACAACAGCTCTGCATGTTACTCAGACAATGCGTTTGACGCTTCTTTCAACAAGAATAGGTTTTTAGGGAAAACGCAACGTTTCAGCAAGCTCTGGAGAGTTTATTAGGCATACATTGCGTATCACATCACAAGACGTGCTACGCCCTAGTCAATGAAAAAAATTAAAATTATAAAAGGGAGGACATAGTTTCCGACAAATACCGAAGCACAATCTAAGGGGGAAAAAAAAGAAATATTACTTGTCAGTCGCCATGTTGTACGACTTGGTAGACCGCGTACCTAAAAGTTTCTTTCTCAAAGTAAATTATATGTGTGAAACTCCAGTAGCTAATTTCGATCAAGGACAATTCATTTCACACAGATCAAAACATGTTAAATCTGTATTCCCCCAAATAACTTCCTTTATCGCTTATGTGTTCAACGATCAATACAATCATGCAGGCTAGCAGCAAATAACAATAGCTCTGCACAGTGCACATGCAGTGGCCTTTAGAATCTACTGTGAACTTTCCTCTTCCGCTCATTAACACAGTATCCCCAACACTGTTCTGAAGTAATCGTTACAACCTAACTGTTCTCTCTTAGCTTACCTCATTTACTCAAGTCTCTTATAACAAGATATCCAACATTTCATGGCCATTATAGAAACTCTAGATGGAGATCAAATGGAAGGGCTTTTTCCTACAATTGCCGTTCTCATTAAACTTTCAAATTTAGGCAGTGATGGCTGAACGAAATAAAGATACGGAAAGTAGACTTCGACATCGTTACACTTCTAGAAATATATCAAAAGAAATCCAGTCATCGCAGCAGCATATAAATAACTTAAACTAACAAGTATACGAGTCTCAAACAAAAAGCCCAAACATCCTAGAAAAAAAAGACAAGAAAAGAAACTCACCGTCATTGCCGCTGACAGTAACAAGGTATCTCTGTGCAACCAAGTCCATAACATGCCCATACCGAGGCCCCGGTCCTGGCCCTTGCACAACTACTCTGCGATACATTTTTAAAAAAACGTTTTCTAAAAGCTGACATAACCTCAGAAGGCGGACCTTAATGTCAAACAATTGACATTTCAGCCTTTGAATCACATCATACTATTGACATTTCAACCAAAATTCTCATTCTCATACTAACCTATGCCACTTGTATTTATCATTCGTCAAGTCAAGTACGTAAAGATCATCCGTCGAATGCCCTGCCGGTCCTATACCACCCTACCACCACCACCACCACATCATACACACATACATTAATTAATCAATTAACTTCCAAAAAACGACAACAAAAACCGAAGAAGAAAAGACTCTCACTTGAAAAACCACCATAGTTCCAACAGCAGCAGCGGCGTGAGCCGCCCTAGGTGAAGGCGGGTCACCTGCCGGTCGAATTCTAACCGTTTTCATACCAACACGAAACAACAATTAATTAAGCATTAATCAAACATTAATAATTAACAATTAAACTTAAAAGCAAAATATAAATATAAAAACAACACCTGGCCCATTTCTTAGTAGAAATATCATAAGAGTGAACAGAATTGGTAACTCCAGCTAACCCTACAAAAACAAAAACAAATAAATTAATATTTGGCATTTGAATAAAAAAAGGTAAACAAATGAATGAGACGACATACGAATGCCAGGGGCGGAAGAGGAGGCGCCGCCTTCGATAGCGGTGGCGCCTCCGAAAAGAATAAGACGAGGACCATGCGCTTTGGTGGCTGCAACGGCGGTGAGAGTATGACTACACCGTGGGCCCGGTGCATCTTCGTCGGAATCCCAAAATGAATCCAAAAAAGGTGTGTATGTTGGTGCAGCTTGCACCCATGGCTTCGAACCCATCTATCTATCTCTTACGAACCCTAATTCCCCAATTTCGATCCAGATTTTAATCACACATTTTTTTTGCTACTTCTATGTTGGATCAGAGTTTTCCGGGAAATATATCTGAGTTAACCGTTACAAATATAATATAATTTTTATTAGTTTGTAAAATGGTGTGTTGATATATTATTATTTTGTATAAAATTAAATAAATAAATAAGGTAGAGACTAGAGAGTGGAGTAAAGAAAGGAGAGAATATAAATTATAGAAGTAAATTATAAATGAAAGGGAAAAAGGAAGAAGGAATGGAGGATGATGGAGGTTAAATACTTAAATTAGGTAGCACCCAAACGGACACGGACACGTAACACGGCATCCCATAAAATCTATGACAAGGGACACGTTATTTCAATATAATAAAATTTATATTTTTATAGTTATAAATAACGTACCATTTTATTTTTGTAAATGTATATGATATTAAATTTAAATAATTGAAGGAAATTTTGACTTTGACTATAAATCATTCTTATTTACCACCCAAATCATCTTCTAATCAATCTATTTCAATTTTTTAACCTCTCATTCCTCGATAGTATCGATACGTTTACGCTTGTGTCCGACGAGTGTCGATGTGTCGGTGTCCGACACAAGACAGCTAGTTATGAGGAGTGTTCGTGTTATCTAAGAGTTAAATGGGGGAACTAAGAAGGCATAGAATACAAGTTTTCATTTGTGACAGGTATATCCATTATAAGTCTATATTCGGGAATTGGTGCATAGAATAGTATGTAAAGTGTTGTAAAGATACGGTCCATTTGATGTGGGGATGCCAGACTGGAAAAGAGTCCGTAGATGGTTAATGAATGAGGTTTGGCAAATATGTACTTTGTGTGTGTTTCTTGTTGACCTTAATTAACAAGCTTAAACTGATCAACATTATTATGATATGGCTTTGTGAATTGAGTTATGATTTAACTGCTCGTCTATTTTGGTCCACCACCACAACAACAACAACTTCATTATCATTATTAGGATTAAGGAAAGTGAGTGCAATAAATACTTGATGCATTCTCATCATATTGTCTAAGGTCTATCCCAAATTTCAGATTATACGGAGTACTTCTCTAGCTCTTATCAGATCGATCCAAATTAATATGTGGACCATTAAAGAGTTAAGAGAGGATCCTTACTCGATCAATATAAACATATCTGATTACTCCGTATTACCTACTAGTAGCTACCATAAATTATGATATAGCGGGATAGTGGTGGGTATGGGTTGGAAAATTTGTATCTGGCATAGCTAGAGATGCAAAAATGTAGGTATGAGAATTGTTCGATGGGTGCGGGAAAATGAGCCTACATTCACCATCGCCCCTCCCCACTATAAGGACGTCAACTTTGGAGTGTAACTTTGTATGAGTTAGCCCTATATGGCAATTTACAAAACAGATAATATAAGTCCAATAAGATGAGGAGATTTTAGTAACATTATAACAATATAGTTAGGGGAGTGATAAATTTAAGGACACTTTTACTAATACCACGAAGATGCAAGCTTGGGAAGAATTTTTGATTTTGCAATTTGCTTGGAACTTCGTGGCAATATAGGAATCAATCGCTGCATTAGAAGACCCCTATAGGCTATAGTTATATTGTCATTGTCAAATTTCAATAAAGACACAGTCATTTTCTTTTAGTAGTGACGCAACTAAATACACTGCTTTTTATTGTGAACTACCTACTATTTAATGTAATTCTCAATTGAAATTTGTATTCTTGATCACTTAGAAATAATCTATTTGCGTTAAGATGATATATAGGTGATATTGCTTACCTTATATTTGACCATCCCCTCATTTTGCCTGCAACTTACAAAACCTTTGATGCATGGAGATAAATATGTTGTTGTTACAAAATCTATCATTTATCATCTATCATTTAGCATTTATCTTATATAATTTATTTGTTACCATCTTATTGGGGAGCTAAAGTCCTACACTACCAAATATAGATTTAAATCCTATTACCTTATTAATATATAGTAGAGATAAATTGGATGTCAAATTTACATTAAAGATGATGGAATGTCTATATAATATAGAGTAAAAGTAACTAAATGAGGGTAATGTGAATTAGTATAGCTTATAAAGTAAGAACCAACAAGCAATAAAGATGGAGGATTCATAATATTAAAGCTCCGGTTTATACACTAATTAGTTAAGTAATCGAACATTGACCACTACTCCCAATTTATTTATTGAGTATCCCTTATGTAACAGGAGTTCCAAATGCTCCTTCAGTAATATTAAATAATTCGAAACAAGAGACTAAGCAACCTAATTGATTAACAATCTAATCCAAGCACCTAAATTTAATTTAAATAGCATGAACAATCAACGGAAATAATGAACCTCTAGTACACGCAATTAATCAGTCCGATTTAAGTGTGTGCATCAATCGGTCTGACTCGAAAAATTGGACCCGTCCGAAATCGGATTTGAACATTTTAGTCTGGCCTCTTGTCCAAGGTATATAGAAGAAAATAAAGAAGGAAATAGATATTACCAACTAATTGGATGAATAAAATAAGAAATAGATTGGATTAACTTGGAAATGATGAACAATAGATGAAGATTTTTAAGTTTTCTCTCTCTAAAATGGCGTGTCCCCTAAAAAAAAAGGATTTCTTCTATTTATAGAAACACAAATTCTCATTGAAGACAGCGCATTGAAGACGGGTCAAGTTTCCTCTCACAATGAGGCAAGTGAGAGAGCAAGTGGGGATCCATTTGATTTCCCACTTGTCCTTCCACTTGTCTCCTTGTGAGAGGCAATTCGACCCGTCTTCATTGAAGACGGATATATCTGTCTTCAATGAGACTTATTGTTATACAATAGGCCTAAAACGAAATGAAAAGAAATGAAACTAAACAAAGCCCACCCATAGATCCGGTCCGGCGTATGGACGGTCATGTCCGAGATACGCCAAATGCAGGGATTTACGTCCATAAGGCCAAAATGATGCACCAGACAACATGGAAATACGCAAGGACTGATGTCGATATACCCGATGGACCCCACAATCTTCTTACTTGGCTAGCAGCAGGTCCCGGCTTCCACTCGGCATCCGAAATTGCCTCGTATTGCGAAAAATACTACAAAATTTCAGCAAACACGCGAGTGAAAGCTTTTCATGCAAATTAATCACAAAACAAAGTGCTTGACATGGAAATGAAAAGTGGGATTGAGTAAGTGCACTTGGAATAAGTATGAGGGTTCATAGTTTTATTGCTAGTCGAATCATGATTCATTGTATTGTTTTTCTGATTTTGCATCAA
>JAIUZE010002683.1:0-27954 GCA_022085475.1 Heliosperma pusillum | reverse complement strand
TCAAGAACACTAAACAAAAACCAAAGAAACAAAAGCTATGTAACATATATTCGTCGAGTAACTCGGAATCGTTACCTTAGCTAGTAAAATCAATTAGCACCAAAATAAGAAGTAAAGAAAAATAAGAAACCCGTCTTCTAATCTTCTCATAAAATATACGAGTCACCAAACTCGTCTTCAAAATCTTCCCCTATAAGAAATGACAAGAAAAACATGATTAGAATTTAAACTTGATTTTCCATAATTAAATTTGAAAACGATTTTGTCGGATTTGAAATTAAACCGTACTTGAAGATGGAGAGCGAAGAGGAGATTCTAGAAATATAAGTTAGGACGGATTTAATTAAGAAATGAAAGTTTTATGATGATTTTGCTCAAGAACGACGAAGAACGGATGAAGAACGACGAAGAACGAATGAAGAACGATTAATTTGATCTTAAGTTGATTTGTTGTAAAATGAGAAGTTGTTAGTGAGTAATGGGTGATGAGGGAGCCGTGTAAATATAGAGGGAGTATGAAGTCGGGTTTTGAAATTGTTGTTACGGAATTGACTCGGGTTTAATAATTATATTACGGTAATTAATTAGATATTATTCGGTTTTATAATAGTTTAATGAAATATCTAGATATTAATTAGATATTATGTTATTGTAAACAAAAGAAAAGAAAATATCTAGCTTAAGAGAGGAGAAAGAGACGTGAGAAAAGAAGAGAAATCGGGTCTGTTTGTAAGCGATTGCGGAATTTAAGTTGACAGACCGATAAAGTTACAAATATCTTAGATATTTTTATTAGTTTAATCATATTAATTAAAAGATCTAATATGAGTGGAAAAAAAGTGACATGGGGCGTATGACTCATGTCAAAGTCGGGTTTCGGGACTTAAGTTGACCCCGGAATAGTTAAATGACGTTTGGGTTAAAACCGTAAAGTTATTCTTTAAATTCCGAATAAATTCAAAATAATTATATTAAATTATGATAAATCTAAATAAATCTTAATAAAAATAAATTAAAATTTATTATTTTTCAAATATAATTTCGGTCTTTAAAATTACGAGGCGAGTCGGGAAAAAGTCAACGAAAGTCAAAGTCGACTTAAAAGTCGAGAAAAGTCAAAGATGACTTAAAAGTCAAGAAAATTTTATGACGACTTAAAAGTCAAGAAAAGTCAATGACGACTTTAAAAAGTCAAGAAAAAGTCAAAGACGACTTAAAAGTCAAGAAAAGTCAAAGATGACTAAAAACGGTCTTTTCATGAAATCTCTCAGAAATTCCAAATACGAACGCGGAATTTCAAAATACGACTCGAAAAATTAAATTCTATTTTAAAAACTTAAGTCTGCTGAAAAGTGTTAGTAAATATTTTTACTAGAAAAATTGGGTACTTTTCGGGTTGTTACAAGTCAGTTGATTAAAGTAAATCAATAACGGTTGGCTGACTAGAGTTTGACGTTCTTGTCGTATGACGCGTGATCAACTGATCCCTTTCGGTCACACCTAAAGTAAGTATGAAATCCAAATAGTAAATATAATTTATTTGTATATGATACAGTTGATTAGTCCATTACATATATTTGATATGTACGAGAGTTAATTGTTAGAAATTGAGTTAAGAACTCAAATTCGATTAAGTTTATTTTTCAATTATGCGATAATTGACTAATAAATTTATATCTTATTTTAATACGATTAAATAAGATTTAACTTAGTAATTAATCGTTAAATTACTAAATTAGTTGAGATTTTGAGATAGAGGTAATTAGTTAATTATATTTACAAAGAGTTGTAAAATAAATTAACTAAGCATTGTGGGACCCATTATATATTGATATAATGGTAGAATATTACTTAAAATGTTAAGTACATATTATTCCTTTATTTGTGTCATATAATTGTTATACGATCAAATTAACACTTAATTATACAAGATAATTAAGCATATGATTACTAAGTATTTGTGAGACAAATATCAAAAATCAAAATGGCTCAAAATAGGCCTCACATGGCCGGTTATAGTGTAGTGGATGGTGATGATGGTTGCTCTTATTCATACTCACAAGCAACATGTGATTATCACATGAATAGTAAACCTAAAATCATTTTACTCACTACAACACACCACCACTTTGCATGGCAATAAAATAAGAAGAAAAAATCACTCTTTTGGTGATACATGAGCCGGCCCTCTTGGCCTTAAATAGAACAATTGTTGTTCATTTCATCACTTCTTCATTCTTGCTTATTTATCATTCATCTCTCAAAACTCATCTTCTCTCAAAAACTCTCATATACTAATATTTACTAAGTATTACTAGTGTAGTAATATATTCTAATATTAGTTGTATAATATCTATCTTATTATCTAGTTAATAATAAGGATAGATTATTTGGTGTCATCTTGGTGCAACTTGAAGGAGGTCTTCTAGTTTGGAGATTTCATGTTCATCCATATTATTAGCTCAAGAACAACAAGAAGGAGTTCTTGTTGTGCCCATATTATTTCCATATCAATGTGAAGAAATTTCTTCTTTTATATAAATGTCTTTATATTTGCATGCATGTTACATAGATCATTAAATACTAAATTAACAAGTAATTTAGTAACTAATTAGAGGAGTCTAATTAAGGTCTATGGACTTTCACTGCATCCTCACAAGTTAAATTAATTATACAACAATCACCAGCTAAAATTAATCATGAATCAATATCATTTCTTGAACGAATACAAAGGGATATTTGTGGCTCAATACACCTTTCTAGTGGACCATTTAGATATTTTGTGGTTTTGATTGATGCAACAACAAGATGGTCCCACGTATGCTTATTATCAACTCGAAACCTGGCGTTTGCGAGACTACTTGCTCAATTAATAAAATTACGAGCGCATTTTTCGCATACACCTATAAAGAATATTCGTCTTGATAATGCTGGTGAATTTACATCTCAAATTTTTAATGATTATTGCATGTCAATTGGGATAAATGTTGAACATCCTGTAGCTCATATTCATACAGAAAAATGGTCTAGCTAAATCTTTAATCAAACGACTTCAACTCATTGCTAGACCATTACTTATGAGGTGTAAACTCTCAATTTATGCTTGGGGACATGCTATTCTACATGGAGAATCACTTATTCGCATCAGGCCAACGAGTTATCATAAATTCTCTTCATCTCTCATCTTAGAGTTTTTGGTTGTGCGGTTTATTTACCAATAGCTGCACCACAACGCACAAAAATTGGCCCTTAAAGAAGGTTGGGAATATATGTTGGATTTGAATGCCCATCTATAATCAAATATCTTGAGCCAACCACATGGGATTTATTTGGGGCTCGTTTCGCAGATTGTCATTTTAACGAGTCAGTTTTCCCAAGTTTGGGGGGAGATGACAAACAGTTGGAAAAGGAAATTAAATGGAATGAATTATCATTATCTCATCTTGATCCTCGTACTAAACAATGTGAACTTGATGTTCAAAAGATAATTCATTTACAAAGCTTAGCTAATCAATTGCCAGATGCATTTACTGACCTAAAAAGAGTGACTAAGTCACATATTCTAGCTGTAAATGCCACATTTAAAATTAAGATCCCAGAAGGACAAACTAGAATTGGAAGTGAGTCTAGTGCACGCCAGAAGCGTGGCAGACCAATTGGTTCCAAGGATAAAAAACCCTCAAAAAAGAAAAGGGGCAAAGAATGAAGATGGTCTGGTCGAGGACGAAGTAAATTTAAAAAGAACTCCTGAAGAGGCTTTGGACATGATCGGAAATTTAGTTCCAGAAGAAACTCAGGTACCTGAAAATGAAGAGATCTCAATAGATTATATCATGTCTGGTATTACTTGGAACCGAAATCAAAGCGACGTCGATAATATTTTTGCATGCAATGTTGCATTAGATGTAATGAAAATGAAGAGGATCATGAACCTAAGTCTATTGAACAATGTAGACAAAGAGACGATTGGCCAAAATGGAAGGAAGCAATTGAATCAGAACTAAAGTCTCTTGAAAGGAGAGAAGTTTTTGGACCAGTAGTCCGTACACCTCAAGGTGTAAAACCAGTGGGATACAAATGAGTCTTTGTGCGGAAAACAAATGAATCGGGTAAAATTGTGAGACATAAAGCTCGATTAGTTGCACAAGGATTCTCACAAAGACCTGGTATTGATAATCAAGAGACTTATTCTCCCATGGTGGATGCAACTACATTTAGATTTCTAATTAGTCCGGCAATTAGAGAGGGACTTGAATTACGTCTCATGGACGTAGTTACTGCTTATTTGTATGGCCCACTTGAAAATGATATTTACATGAAACTCCCATAAGGATTTAAGCTGACGGAAGCAAACAATTCGGGCTCCCGAGAACATTATTCCATCAAGTTGAATCGATCCATATATGGTCTAAAGCAATATGGACGCATGTGGTATAATCGTCTAAGTGAATACCTATTGACTCAAGGCTATAAAAATGATCCTATAAGCCCTTGTATTTTTATAAAAAAAACCAGGGTCAGGGTTTGTCATCATTGCAGTATATGTTGATGATCTGAATATCATTGGGACTCCAGAAGAGATCTCTGTGACAGTAGAATGCTTAAGAAAAAAATTCGAGATAAAAGACCTTGGTAAAACCAAAAAAAATTTGGGACTACAAATTGAATATCTAAAGATGGAATTTTTGTTAATCAAACAACATACACCGAGAAAGTGTTAAACAAGTTTTACATGGATAAAGCGTATCCTTTAAGCAGTCCAATGATTGTGAGATAACTTAATACAGAGAAAGACCCTTTTCGCCCTCGAGATAATAATGAAGAGGTTCTTGGTCCTGAAGTACCATACCTAAGTGCAATAGGAGCATTGATGTATCTTCCTAGTCATACATGATCGGAGATTTTTTTTTCTGTGAATTTCCTAGCAAGATTTAGTTCATGACAAACACGAAGGCACTGGAATGGTAATAAACATATACTCCGTTATCTCCAAGGTACGAAAGATATGGGCTTGTTTTTTTTTTTCAAATTTATCAAAGATGGGTTTAGTTGGTTTTGCAGATGCGGGATACTTATATGATCCTCATAACGCTCGATCACAATATGGATATGTGTTTACATGTGAAGGTACTTCTATCTCATGGCGTTATATGAAGCAAACTCTTGTAGCTACTTCTTCCAACCATGCAGAACTTTTAGCAATACACGAGGCTAGTCGTGAATGCATATGGTTAAGATCTATAATTACTCATATACGAGGGGATTGTGGTTTATCGTCCGAAAAAGAAGCTCCAACAGTCTTGTATGAAGATAATGCAGCTTGCATTGGACAACTCAAGGAAGGATATATCAAAGGTGACAGAACAAAGCACATTTCTCCAAAATTCTTTTCCACTCATGAATTTCAGAAGAATGGCGATATTATGGTGTCACAAGTGCGCTCAAGTGAAAATTTGGCAGATCTTTTTACTAAAGCACTTCCACCTGCAACGTTCAAGAAGTTAATTCACAACATTGTTTTTCGTCGCCTCAAACATCTCAAGTGATGTTAACATGAGGGGGAGTAAATACTTGTTGCACTCTTTTTCCCTTACCCATGGTTTTTCCCACTGGGGTTTCCTGGTAAGGTTTTTAATAAGGCAACTTCACCAGCGTATTTACAGGAATTGACATCCAAGCGGGAGTATTATAAAACTTATTGTATGTGTGGATGCCCATAGGTCATATAATGAATGTCTTTCAATGCCTTTCAATGTAGCATGCTTCTAGACTTGTCTTTCTAGTGTCCAATATCATAACCCCCATTTCATTTTATGTATATATATCACATTCTAGTAATGAGAAAGAGACACATCTCTATTACATTCTCTACAATATTATAACATTTTTCAATTATTCTTTATTTATTAGTGATATTAAGAATTATTACATTAAAATTGGGTTGTATAAGATACATTTAAACTATTTTTTTTACCATTAACGAAAAAAAAAAAAATTGACCCACTCGAACCATTCCCGACTCAAGATATCTTAAACCGATGAAAAGTGGCTAACATAAATGAATTCGATCGAATCAAACTGAAACGGAATCAAAGATCAGCCCGATTTAGATCAAAGCGATTTAACCTGATCCGAAACCGAATCGAATGACATGTTTTCCAGGTCTACGTGTACCCATGTGTTTTCTCGAATTCTAACATATACCCTCACTTTTTAAGAAACATTTGATATACCCCTGAACTCCCATATTAGTTTCTAAGAGATCCTAATTATCCAAATGTGAGTTTTTTAATGGTTACATATATATTGTCACCAAAATTTGGATATTGATGCGTAAATAAGAATTTTATTGATGATTACAAGTATTTTTGACGAATAATCAACTAAAACAGCCAAAATATAATATTTAGAATTGTAAAATTATAGCATTTAGAGTATTTGTAGAACAATCTAATGAATTATGGGGTATTCTGTGTGATTTTGAAAAACCGAGTGTATATCTTAGAATCTGAAAAAACACATGGATATATCATAGAAGATCCAATAATTTTTAATATTGATACCTTTTTTTTATATACTTTCTCGTTTATTTATTTACTAGATTTTATGCCAGGGCATTGCCCGAGACATATCACAACAGTGGCAGAGATTATTTGTGTAATACTCCACTAGTTTAGATCCCGCGCAAATGCGCGGTTTTTTAGATGGTAATATTAGAGAATGTAACAATAACACCACGCGTATAAATCCATTTAAACTCTAATTATAAAATTATTATTAGTAATGTTATTATTAGTAATGTTTTATATTAAGGGGTATAAAACAGCAGGTTCATCAACACTTTTACTTCTAATAAGAGTGTCGGTTTTATTGAAACACTATGTTGTTAACTTTATTTTGAAAAATATTGTTTTCACATCATTATATTCACTAAAGGCGCATTATAAACGTGAAGTAATGACTTGGTAATACAATTAACCTGATTTGATTTTTAAACAGCGACCAGATTTATAAACCCTTACTTATAGATTCATGAATTTTATTTTAACAAAACTATAAACAAGGTTGAATTAGAATCATTAAAAAAAATCAGTGTATAAGAAATTAGGGTTTGTACGATTACTGACATTCAACAACATATAAAGCGAGTGACGACAAGTCGACAACACGGTAAAGTACAAGGGTGTGCAATTTCAATGTTTGCTTCCTATCTTTTTTTTTTCCTGGCAATTTCTGAGCAATTGCCCAGAAATTTATGAAGATGAGGATGAATTTGGGGTTGGGGATTGGGGGTTTTGTTTAAATAATGTAGGGCTATATGAGAGGGGTTAGTAAAATAATAAGGGTAGCTTGGTCATTGACGATATTCAAAAGTCGTTAAAGTGAGACCGAGTCGAAAATAACATACAATCGTGATCATTAGAATGTCAAATAAGTAAAGATGGTGGGTAAAAACAAGAAAAATAGGTGGTTATTTGTAAAGTTGAACTAAATAGGTGGTAATTTGTAAAGGGTGGAACATAATAGGTGGTAAAATACAAACTTTCCTAATAATAAATATACTTTTGCACGGTATATGTAGATTCTTATTTTTTGAGTGGTATATTATTTATCAATATTCAACTGATTTTTCGCATTTTGCATCGTTGTATATTGATTCGAGAAGAATAAATTTAAATCGAGAAAGTAAAAAGAGAGTTGCCTATATGTTATGAAATGTGTATTTTAATTTTTTTTTTATATGATTTTTATGATTGATATTATACGAATGATATTATTTTTATGATTTTTTCTCAAATTATATTCACCGCAAGTTTTTTTGTCACGAAACTAATAATAATAGTGTAGAGTGTTTATAACTATATATAATGGTTTGCAATCGATTTGTATGATTTGATATATAATAGGCATTTATTACCAATAGTATAATTTCCTTATTTAAATCTAGCATTTTGGAGGGAAAATTTCAAGGAGGCTTAATCTTTTAGTATAAGAGGGATGTGTGGGGTGCTTTTGAATAGATCCATTGATAGGCTTAAATGACTATTGCTTAACTTAATTAAAAGTAGTACTCATATAATAAAAGTGCACTTCATTTCCCGGCTATCTATTCAAAAGAACTCCAAAGTTAAGCGTGCATGACCGAGAGTAGCCTTAGGATCAGGGGCGAACCTAGGATTAAATGTCTAGGGTAGCGAATATTGAGCGTAAAGTTTTCCAGTAAAAACGAAAATCACGAAAATTGTGTTGAACATATAAAAAATCAAATACAAACGCACAATAAATAATCAAATGAACGTTCGACACTAACATAAAATTCTCATTTTTTAATTCACAACTTTGTCTTTATTTTATTTTTCAACTATAATTTTGATTATATAGCTTTATAATACAAAAAATGTGTAACCACTGATTCGTAATAGCTTAAGATTTTCACTTTATGATTCGACAGCGTATCTTCATTTTACACGATTTAGAAAAAAGTAATCATTATAACAAACATAATTATTCGGTAAAGTAGAAAACAAAGTTCATAATCCCTAGTACACAATATAATGAAAAAAAACAATTTGAAAAATTGCAATAAATAATAACAAATTATCAAATGTGAGACTAATTATGAATTGTTACGTAAAGTTGAAAGCTTACCGGATTTGACTTCAGAATAAATGGAAAAAACATTAATGGCATTTTGGACTCTACCAAGAACAAACACGTGGCCTCTCAACTAGACTAGGACATACTTTGCCACTGAGCCATATTTGTTTGACGCCTATTTTATGCCTTTGGTTTTAGTTATTCCTTTATTATAAGGGTTGGGGTAGCGAATTACAGCGCGGTAAGTTAATTTTTGTCTTTGGGGTAGCGGCGGTTACCACTTTCTACCTACTAGGTTCGCTCCTGCTTAGAATGGGTAACCTCCTGATAAGGTCCCCGGGATGCGCATGAGTGAGGACAAAATGTGCTGGAAAAGACTTGTGTTGATTTGTGGACCATGTAGACAGTCTGTCGAGCTACGTTGAGTGACCGCTCCCGTCCCAGAGTTTGGGCAGGGGTGTTACAATTTGTGTTTGTTAACGGGTAAATAGTAAAGTTGTTGTCTGAATTAGAGGCGTAGCTCTCACAAATCCAAAACTATCAAATTTTATAAGTTTGAACCTAGGTCAAGGGTGGTGTATATCACATTGATCCATCTATCGACCTTACTAAAGGTGCGACTACATTGTTTTGACTACAACTTATATATGTCTAAGAGCATGATTGTTTGTAGTGTATCATGGATTGAGTCCGCCACTTCAGAAATCTTGGAACACAAACGGTATCTAACATCCAACATGGAAAGGACTCACCACATAAGTGGCACCTAACTTGATAAGGGCCCACCTGATCAGCAGTTCTAGTACACAAAAGGTCTTTTATCCAACAAGACCTGTGACGCCTTTCATCCATTTAGCCTTGGACCGGGCTTGCTCAAGGATCCACCCTAAACTAGAAATTCTATACCTTACAGTGTATGTCACCTTTAAGTCTTGACTCGATGCTTTACCTGTACCACCCATGGACTTGAGATTTGCAAACAGTCTGCCAGATCGAGTCCATGTGTCCATGACTCGCGAATGCTATCTGTTTTGCTCTCCAAATTCCATCATTTGTACATTCTACGGCCCTAGACCCACGTTGAACCTTGGGATATGATACCACTTGTTTGTTGGGCCTCTGCTGCGTCGGTGTCCACTGTCAATAATAGTGAACCTTGGGATATGTTGCCACTTTTTGATAAAATGTAACCACAGCTTATATCAACTTGTTTTCAATATTGGTTACATATAACTGTAAAGTGGTTATGAAATCTCGTCTTATTGCTTCAGACCAAAATGGTCCGTCTGAAACAAGACCAATTGGTATGTTTAACTTTACGTGAAATAATTTGTCCGTGCATTGGAAATTAGTGGACCCACCATTAACTAATTTCTTAATTAGTAAGTCTTATTTCAGACGATCATTTCCGTCTGAAGCCTTCAGACGGGTCATATATGACCATTTTACGGTCAGATGTAAATGGTCACATTTTTGTGTAAAAATGTGACCATTTACATGTGACCATTTTATGGTCACATATGGCTCGTCTGAAGGCTTCAGACGGAAATGTCTGTCTGAAATGAGAATTTGTGTTTCTTAATGGCATTGTGTTTCTTGTACTTCTTTCATTCATAATCAAACACACCATTTTCCTTTTACACATTTGTCATACACATATTACAACGTAAATATCCTTAATTCGACAATGTAAAAAATAATATAAAAATTAGGTAGTCTTATTATATTTAGAAACACGATTCAAACAAGATCCCACAATACTATATTTTTTCGTTATGTATTACAAGTAATATCAAAAATTCTATTGGCTTATGAATAGTGTAAAAAAGGTGAAGTAGTTGGTTTTGGTTTTGGTTTTGGTTTTAGTTTAGGGAATTAATTATTAGTTGTATTCTACGGTGTACTTCTGAGGTTTTTCAGTTTTCTACGATGTACCCCTTTGTTTTTTATAATTTACGTTGTACCCCTAAATTTCTTGTTGATTTCTCCTTATGACCTCCTTAAATCTACATTAACTTTATCGTTTATCAAACAATCGTGCTTCGACCTTTATTCTTACTCCTTAATGTTTTATCATCATTCTTTATAAGAAGCATCACAAGTCACTTTTAATAAGTACAAACTACTATTAAATGACTTCGTTATAAACTTATAATACATGAATTGCTAATGGGGAATTCGTGAATTGTTAGTTATATTCGTATACTATTTAGGGGGTTAATGGATAATTCCGTGAACTAATAACTAATTGAGTAGATTGTCGAGTAATTGGTACGGTAAAAACACGGTTTAATAGATCAACTAAGAAACTAACTTAACAAAGACAATCAATAAGGTTATTGTCTAGACTAAGGTATATAGATTAGGGGTACACTGTAGAAATTCAAAAATGCGGGGATAAACCATAGAAAACCCAAAAACACAGGGGTACACGGTAGAACTTCCTTATTAATTTCATATTCTTTTATTTCAATCAATTCTATACGTTTTCTTTTTAGACACTATTCATAAGTGAGAAAAATCTTCGATACAACTTCTAATAATTGTTTAAAGTATCTTACCGAAGACATTGTGAATATCAAATTTTTATAATTTTTATTACTGTGTAACTAAAGACTTGAAAAAAGAAAACGAGCATTGATATACATGTATAAAGCAAATTTATAGAATAGGATGGAATTGAGGGAGTATTAATCTTTGTTTTCTAATTACTGTCGATCTCTTATTTTTATGTGGAATAAATCTATATAAAAACTCATCTATCAGTCCAGATTAATTAAGGATAGAGAGATAATATTTATGAGCATAATCTTATGACAGTCGGTTTGTGAGGTTTTCTCCGGAGAGGAAGCTTCAGCTTGTTCGCGCTCAAGTAGATTAGCGTTTTTCTGAATTTGGAGAACAAATGAGTCTGTTCGGATATTGGTGGCCTCAAAATCATTTGTCTTCATCTCGTTTATGTAGTCTCTTTTGTCCCCTTTGAGATTACTATATTTTTTTGTAGAATTTGATATACTTTTGGCTCATATTGAACGCGTGTGTACAGGTCTATTTTTGTACTATTATTTACGCAATAGTAAAATTGGTTTTCCTTCAGGATGGACGTAGTCAGGTATTTTAATGGTGAACCACGTATAACTGTGTTTCATCTTTATTTGTTATTCACTATATTTTGTTTTTATCACTCTAATCAACTAACTATTGGTAACGAGACGCCTCCGTCACTACAACTTCCGCCTTGAGGTTAGTTCTATTGTTCCTAATGTATATGTTCAAAGAAGCCAATGAAATGGAAAGGCTTGAAGTCTTGAACATTGTTGGGCTCATATTGATGATGACGTGCCAATTTAACATGTTTGTCAAGTGATTATCTCTTAGGTTCCAATGCCTCTCAAATTGCAATGTTAATCAAGAAAGAAGTCAAGATAAAGTCAAGAATTCGGTCATAGTTGTTGTTGTTTTAAGATGCGAGCACATTTGTAAAAGTACTTGAATATACTACATGACAACGATAAATGGCAAGAGTTATACTCATCTGTTTTGATAACAGTAAGTATGACTGCTGCCTATGTCTAAAAGGCAAGAGTAACACTTATCTGCTATAGTCACAGTGAGTGTGACTGTTGCCTTTATCTGTAACCTCTTGAACAAACTCGGTTTTCATATTTAAATCCAAAATCTTTTGAAAAAGAGTTTCCCTCTAAAATCTGAGATTGTAATTTATTTGAAATGATTTGAAAGTGGTTTGTAAGTAAAAGAGGGGGAAAAAAATCTTTTTGAGATCATCTTCCTTAAAAGGGATAAACAACTTTTTCTTCTTAAAAAGCAAAGCTTGGCTTTTCCATCTTTCCCTTTCAAAGGTCTTGTCTTTTTGTGTTTGTTTCACTAGTAAAAATGAGAAGGTAAAATCAATTTAAGAAAGTCTTTAAGCCATTCTCTTGGCTTTTCCATCTTTCCCTTTAAAAGGTCTTGTCCTTTTGTGTTTGTTTCACTAGTAAAAATCACAAGGTAAAATCAATTTAAGAAAGTCTTTGAGCCATTCTTTCTAGTCTACCTTTGTTGCTAAAAACCTACTTTTGTGAAACATCCTTTTTGCCCACTAGCAAGCTATTTATTTAATCATTTCAAGTCATTCTCATTTCTCTATAAATAGAGAGCACTCATCTCTCAGATTTCGTAACACTTTCTAGAGCATAATCTTTCTATTGCAAAATTGTTTTACGTGTTTTCAAAACCTTTCTCTTTACAAATTATTTCAAAGTCTTCAAGAGTTACAGTACAGACTAATGTTGTCATTGTAATATGTTCTTGTTACTTGAATAGTTAGATCTTGAAATTGTCCTCACGAGTTCTTTTTTAGAACAACATTTGAGGAACAAAGATCCTGTAACTTTTCAGTTCAAGAGTCGAGTTTTAGAACAAGTGTGTTCTTAAACTCTTTCGCAACCGGAGTAGGATGGTCATTTTATTGTATGGGTTTTTAAGTTGTCGGAGTATTTTCTTATTAACAAAGCAATATAATGAAGATTGGACGTAGGCCCTTAGATCGTAGGCCGAACCAATTCAAAATCGTGTGTTGATCTTTATATTATTTAATTCCGCTGCACTTTTAATTTACGTACTTTACTTTAGCATAGCAACAATCATCAATACTGTCAGCTACAGCTTCGCTTAAATCTGAAAGGAACTGGTAACAATTCAACTGACTGTTGCCACAATTAGAAGTTAAAACTCTTCGATTCAACTCGCTTTAATTCATACAGAACTTGTTGAAAATTTTAAAAGGTACACCCCCCTCTTAGATACTAGGAATCCATACTCTTCAAACATAATTATACAAATTGACAAGAACGTAATTGTTTGGTTTTAGCAAACTATCCTTACATAAAGTGACAAACTAGTGCGGGTTGATTACATATAAAGCATATTCTCGTGTGTAAGTATATCAGTATATGTATATATGGATACATATGTGAAGAGAGAATGAGGCCCTTCAAGAGATGTAGTACATGACATTAGGGAGTTTGAATGATCGTTCTGCAATTGCATTCCCCTGCAAGTCACTCCATTGATCTCCGGAAACGCCTCGAATTCTATAACCCTTATCAACTATCTCCTTTCTTTTACCAGATTTATACTCTGTTGCCAATGCACCTTGATTAGACCTACCCCTGTAATTGCATCAATTTCATCAGAACAGATTTACAGATTGCTTGATGCGAAAAATTTATCTTATCCCGGGTTCTTTTAATGTAGCGAATTTAACCAGGTTAGAGGAAGAGAAGCCTTGAAAAGAGTGCGGTAAATTGTACCTCAAAATAAGTCTTTTCCAGTCAGTATAACCAGCATAAAGTAAATTGGCCTCGGTGATGTTCCTGAAATATTCATCTCTTCCAGACAAAATGAAGATGGTGAATCCGCGAAGCTGCAGTTCCTGGTAAAGAATCCAGCTAGCCTCGATAGGAGGCGCCTCGGCGATCGATGCCCACTCGTAGAATGATACTTCGTTGAACACCTCTGTTCTGAATGTCAGGGGTAACGAAATTATTAGCAACATATAACGTACTAAAGGAGTTATTCTCTCAATCTCAATGAAGATACAATGTCAAAAATGTAACAACGTTTGAATGTTTGATTGTTTGAACTTTATTGTTATTCTCAAATAGTTGTATATATAGTGAGAAAATATCAATTAAGTTCGACCATTAATATTTGAAATGATGATAATATAAATAAGATGCAAGGAGTGTAATTGAGAAGAGGAAACCGAATTTATGTGAAGTCTTTTAATGTATATTGTCCATTTTATAACTTTTTGAGAATAATTACAATTTAGAATGGAAGGATATATATTTAGTTGAAGTCATGAGTGTGTTGAGCCAATTTAAATTGTTTTACTATTACATGGTTACTCCCTCCATGTCACTCAATAGTTTATACTTGCTTTATTTTCTGTGATTTAAGAGGTCTAGATGATTAGTTTTGGTCACAGACATGTATGCCCTTTTTTTTGTATGGTAAACCCTCGCTCGATTATACACGATATCCTGCAAACCACGTATATCAGTTAAAACACCTAAGAGTGACAGACTCAAAGCCTATTAGACATAGTCTTAGCCATAAATAATTCAAAAGATAGCTTGGAGAGGTTTGTGAATTTTAACCACAAGGCCTTGTGATCTGTGTCCTTTTGCTTACTCAATGATATTATTGATATATGAAGAGAAAGCAAGCCATAAATAATCCTTTTGCTTGAATCTAAGACTTATTATTTTAATAACTATATTTACGTTATTTATTATTTTTGAAATTTTTCATGGCATTTAGGAATTAGGATATGAAGTATTAAATTCATTATACACTCAAATCTCCTCAAAGTAGATTAAATCTAGTTATAAAAGAGCTCAACAGACTTTAATTATCAAGTGAAAAGGAGATTTTAATCATCTAAAAAAGTGTGACAGCAATTTTAAAAATAGCAAATTTCTTATACGGCGATCTTTTCTATTTTTTTTTTTTGGCATATATAATTACCAATTTATGGTAAATATCGAACCCTTTAAAAAAATTGTCATTTTTTAGGTATGAAAAGTGATAACTATTGGAGTCACATTTATTTCGTCAGCGGTTTTACATTAGAATCTGCAGTTTAAACAAGAGTGGAACATCAACTGACAGCAAGGAAAACAAAGTATTACCCAAATCCATGTAGCTCATAATAGGACAAACAAGAGAGAAGAGTATCATCAACACCAAAAACCCAAGCATCCAAGCCATCAGTAGAAACATTGAGAGACCTAACAAAGCTCAAAGCGGGTTCGGCTGCGAAGTAAGTGTCGGACTGATAACGTGGTCCGGTCATATAGGTTTGGACAAAGCTGTGGCAGCGGGATGGCACGGTTTCCCATGATCCAGCGTCGTTAGTCTCGACAGAGAACCGCCAGCTCTCGCAGTATACGGTTTCGTCTTGGTGGGAGCTCGGGAGGAGCAGGGTGTTGGGTTTCTGGGACGAGTGTGAGGGGAGCGTAAATGTGAGAAGAGTGACTATGAGGAGTGGAAGGTACATGATTGATTTAGTTTCTATTTGCCGGGAAATAGGCAACTTATTTATAGTACGCTAATTCTTATTGAAGACCCATCTACAGTATGTCTCATTATAGATGGTCATATCTGTCTATAATTGTAGACAGGTTGGATGCCTTTTGCAAATCAGAAAATGTTTAACTACTATGAGTTTTAATTTTTTAATGAATAAATTAACTATAAATTGTATAAATAATACGGATTACATTTTCTTAATTAATAACTTTTCACAAAATAATCAAGGGCCGCAAGGACAATATTCATATTCGATGGAAGTTGTCTCATCACATGTATTTAACATATACTGTATAATTTTTACTTAATATTTACGAAATTAAATTTCCAAAATAGTACTCCCTCTTACTCATAATAACTTCTCCCATTCAACAATGGACCAAAAATTAAGGGTGAGTAATTAAATAAGGTAAAGTATTGTGATGGCGTGAAGTGATTGCAGAGAGGAAATGTATTGTGTAGTATTATTGTGAGTGAAGTGATTAAAATAATTATTGTTGTGGGTAAGATAATTAAAATAAGATAAATTATGGATATTGTGGGGTATTTTTGTGGGGTGATGTGATTAAAATAAGTATAAAAATTTACCAAAAAAGAAAGGAGGAATGTATTGTGAATAGATGAAAATGGAAAGGGGAAATGTTATTATGAATAATAGGGAGTATTATATAGTTTGTACTTAGGGCTCGCTTGGATTGGGAGTAATTATTAGGGGAGTAATAAAGGCTAAAACAAGAACAAATGGAAGGAGATTGGTGATTTATGATGGTTGTGGAGGGTGGAAAAAGGAGGTAAGGGAGGAATTATTACCTCCATATGGAGGTAATGCATTACTTGTAGGGAAGGTAGGTAACTATTACTCCCTTAATGGAGGGGCTATGACACTATCTTCCCCAATTTCTATCTCCAACTCCCACTACTTCCCTCCATTTTTTAGTTCATTTAAGCTCTATTACTCCTCTAATAATTACTCCCAATCCAAGCGAGCCCTTAGTATGATAGGTTACTTGTACAAACAATGATCAAAAGTTGTCTCATGGATTCTGAAATATTGAATAGAAAATATTATGGAGATATTGAGAGGTACACACAAACTAGTGAGAAGTCCAAGTAATTACGGTTTACGATTGATTCAGGGTATGATTGAAGAGGAGTTAAGGGGCTGTTTGGTAAGAGGGTTTCAAGAAAAGGAAAGGGTTTAAAAGATTCTAATTCCCTTTGTTGGTGTTTGTTTTGCCAAATCAATCATTCCCTTTTACCCCTTCATTACCCCAAATCTCTCTCCACCCATACCCCCCACCCCTAGGGTATCCCCATTCCCTTTCCTTCTTCACCTTACCACCCTAACATAAACACTAATAACCACCACCCCAACCCCCTCATCACCACCTCAACCTATAATGCCACTACAATGACCGCCTCACCCTACCACCGCCGCCGCCGCCGCCATCGCCGGTAGCCGCACCTCCGACGACCGTAATAAACACCCTCCCCACTGCCAAAAACACCTAGATTTTGTGTTTTGGGGGGTGGGGGAGGGTATTCGGGAATAAGGGGTGGTGGACGTAGGGTTGTTTAAGGTGGCCGGGGATTGCATTTTATGGGGTGGCGGTGGCACGTGATGAGTTGCTGACGGTGGAGGAGGGGCTGACGGCGATGATGGCGGTAATGAGGTGGTGGTAGCATGTGTGGTGGCAGCATGTGTGGTGGGGGAGGTGTTATGGAGGTGGTTCAAGGGTGATTTTAATTTGTGGGTTGATTTTCTCATTCCATGTTATGCAATACCAAACAAGTGATTAAATCTAAGGGTTTCCATTTCTTTTTCCCTCCTTTCCCTTTTCTCTTTCAATTCCCATACCCTTTGTTCAACCAAACGCCCCCTAAGTATCAATTAATATCGTTTTAAGTCATTATAACTAAAAGTAATAATTACAGTTATTTTAATTAGATGATTTTTTGTTTTGGTGTTCGACATCGTGCCTTATCCTTTTGATCAGATTAAGGTATCTCCATAATCTCCTATTTTAGTTATGAGTTCTAATCTTACTAATATTGTAATCCTTGTATTTAGAAAACCGCATTATACTCGCCCTGTAGCTCAAGTACTCTTGTATTATATATACCTATGTACTTATCTTATGTTAATTATCTAATAAATTATAATCTTCCATATGGTATCAAGAGAGACGATCCATCAAACCCTACAACCCCTCGTCTGAAAACGCGGCCATCTCCTCCGCCATGGCTACGATCCCTAACGCACATGAACCCTCAAAACCCCTCCTCCTTCTCAACGCCTCCTCAGTTGAAAAACTCACCCCCTCCACCTACGCCCAATGGCGTCTTCAACTCGAATCCTTGCTTGCAGGTTACTCGCTCTCAACCTTCATCAATGGCACTCCACCTCCACCAGAGTACATTTATGATAAGGAAAAGACACCTCAACATAACCCCGATCATGGCACCTAGTTTCAGCAAGATAAGCTCCTCTTCGAAACGTTAGAATGCACCCTCGACAAAGTAGTAGCCCCCCCTCATCAATGGCAACAAAACCACACGAGAAGCATGGATGACTCTCAAATCCACCTTCGCCCTCCCCTCCTGTGGCCATATTAAACAAATAATATATTGTCTCAAATCTGTCCAACTCGGCTCCTCATCAATTTCCGAGTACATGACCAAAATCAAAACCCTCACCGATGAACTAGCTAGCCGCGGTTCTCCTATGTCCGTTGAAGATATCACGGACCAAGTCCTTAACGGACTTGACTCTCGTTATCGCTCTGTCATTGATGCGGTCCAGGCTCGTCACACCTCCATATCCCTCCCCGAACTCCATGAAAAGCTCATCAACCGAGAACTTGCCATCCAAATTGAGAACGCCAACCTCAACACCCCGGCCCTGCCATTGTCCTAGCCACGATATCCCGCTCCTAAAACACCCTTTATCAAGCCAAAACCACTACCGCTTCCATAATTACCAGCCCTCCCTCCAACCAGAATCCTTCCCGCGGGCGTTGCCAATGGTGCAACATCTGTGGCCATGTCCTCTACTATTGCCCTACCTTAAAAAAACTATATCCTAACATTATTGTCCCTCGTCTCACCAAAACAGCCCCTGCACAACCCCAAGCCAATGCCACTTACCTCGCTCATGTCACTCCTACATCGCCTTGGTTACTTGACAGTGGTGCCTCTCATCATGTCACCGCTGACTTAGCCAACCTCGCTCTCCACACTCCCTATGATGGCACCGACGAGATTGTCATTGGTGATGGCTCGGGACTCCCCATATCCCATTCTTGTTTAACCAATCTTTCCTCCACCTCTCGTTCCTTTAGGCTTTCTCGTATTCTTTGTGTCCCCACTATGCATAAAAATATAATTTCCGTCTCCAAGTTTTTTCTAGAAAATAATGTCTTGATCACATTCTTACCTAACTGTTTTCTTGTACAGGATGTTGACACTCACCACACCCTCCTCACTGGTCCTGTTCGAGACGCTGTCTATTACTGGCCAAGTCCGTCGCCTCCTCAAGTCTTAGCCACCACTGTCTCGAGGGGAAATTATCATCTTCGCTTTGGTCATACTTATTATCTTGTTTTGCAAAAAATGTTATCTGCCTTACCATTACACAATATGATAAAACTCTTGCCTCTTCTTGTGCTACTTATAAAAGTCATAAACTCTCATTAAAAAATTTCGTCTCTACAAAGATCTAACACTCTCGAAATCATCTTTAGCGATGTATGGACGTCACCTTATTACTCATTTGATAACTATAAATACTACATAATTTTTGTTGATCACTACACAAAATACAATTGGCTTTATCCTATTAAAAAGAAATCTCTGACCCTCTCCAAATCTTTATTCACTTCAAAAATCTCGTTGAAAAAAAATTCTCAAAATCAATTATCACCTTATACTTCGATAACGGAGCCGAATACCAAAAGCTAGCCCCTTACCTAGCCTCAAACGGTATCTCACACCTCACATCTCCGCCTCATAACCCCGAACATAATGGATATGCTGAGAGGCGGCATCAGCACGTGGTAGAAACCGGACTCGCACTGCTTGACCATGCGCCCCTACCCCTAAAATATTGAAGTCTTGCGTTTCAAACTGATAGCTACCTCATTAACCGCATGCCCACGCCTACACTCAATAACTCTACCCCGTCTCAACTCCTATTCCAAACACCACCCAAATACAACTCCCTTTATAACTTTAGGTGTCTTTGCTACCCGTGGCTCAAATCGTATACCTCAAACAAACTCGATCCAAGGTCCATTCCATGTGTCTTTGTAGGCTACGCCCTAACCCAACATGTGTTCATATGTCTCGACCCCACAAACAATCGCATCTACACCTCTCGCCATGTCAAATTTGTTGACACAACCTACCCATTCCGCACCTCGTCCCTGGCCCCTCAAAGACTCCCTACCCCGTCCCAATGGTGTTTCACCTCCATACCTGACACCCTCCCAACACCATCTCCCCTCCCTGTCAACACCATTCCTCCCGTCCCTCCACCTGGTCTGTCCTCCCCTAACCACTCCCAGCCTGCCACAGCACCTACCTCCCCTGCCTCATCCACTCCCACGTCCCCTGCTTCCGTTACTAACTCCCCAACCTCCCATGTCACTCCCTCCGCTACTATAATCTTCCATACCTTTTTCATGTTACTTCTTACGATAACACATAAAGCAAACTTCACATTTGTAGCATATTTTGTAATGAGTCTTGAGTCTAGGAGATAAGTATGAAACATAAAACTGATATCAAAATGAGACAAAACAAATTTCATCCTTTCTAGTTATACAAAAATAAATAGATGATTCTTCACATCGAGGACTTAAGGCTCGTTATTTTAGACTTAATTTCAGTTTTTATAAGTCCAGTTCAGGATAATTAACCTCGATTCAGTTTTAATCCGTTCAATTTAAAAATTTCAGTTCAAAAAATCATGGCCTTAAATGGATAAACTAGTCGAATTAGTTTTTGAGCTATAATTATAAACTAGTTTTTGTGCCCGTGAAAATCACGGGTGCTTTTGAGATTAATTGTTATGTTTACGCATAACTGTAACATCGTTAATATGAAACATGTTGATGTTTTTGTAGTCTTGTGTTGTTAACATGAACACATAAGATATTTCACCTGATTTATAATTCATGTAGTTTGATGAGAAACATAACAACATTTTTTATTTTTTATTAAGATATATTAAGATATTATATTTTATGGATAAATAGACGTAATACCTAATGAAAATAATATGTCATAACTTAACTGGACATTGAATTGAGAACTGTGACATAAAATTAACTCTATTAATTGAATAGCTGTTAGGTCAATTGCTCATTTCCATCATTGACCAATATTTTTTACTTTTAATATGTTTCTCATATATATTCATCATTAACCTCATATATTTTCATCATTAACCATGTCAATTTCAAATAAATATCATCATAGGCCATGATTTTTGTTTTGAATTAATTTTTTTTTTCACTGCAATATATTTTTTGTTTTTTGTAAGGATAATTGATATTTAAACTTATTACGTCATATAATATTAAAGTACGTTATATGAATAAATTTTTTTTTTTTGCTCATCTTCATATACAAAATAACCAATTCATTGAAATTAACGGGTACCAATTATACATAAAGTACGTTATATGAGTAAAAGCTTATTTTTATGCTTAATTTATATGCACGCAAAAGTTTTCACAGGTCTCACGCTTGTAAGAGAGGATAACAATTACAAACGGAGTAAAAACTATAGTGATGTAACTTGATTAGTTTTTCCGAGATAATTTATTTTAGCATTAAAATCCTAAAATTAAAATTTAGAATTTACTTTGATGTTTCATTGTTGTTTAAGTAGTTTAATTTATTTTAAAGTTAAAAAGACAAAATTGAATGCTTAATACTACAAAATGCTTAAACCTTTACTTCAAAAAAAAAAAAGATAACAAATAATTACATGCTAAAAGTCTTTTAATGAGGGAATGATGTAATTAAATGTGTAATGTGGTGCTTTTTTTTTTCTTTATATTGTTTTTTTTTGTTTTTTTGTAAATAAATGACTTGGTGATGTGGAGGTGAGTTAAGTAAATAGGTGAAAATGTTGATGTGCCATTTAGATAGGTGGTTAGTTTGTCTTTTTATTATTATATATAGATATTGATTGATTTATAATAAAAATCGTGAGTAAACGTTATTGGGAGTAAAAACCTTCACTAATTTTGTGCTACCGACGTGAATTTGGATTTAACAGTGAATTGACAAAGGGTGGTTGTGTGATTAGAGCAAGGCAATTGCAAACTTGTAATGCGGACAAAAAGTTGAACAAACGTTGATCCTTTATTGGACAGCCGACTAGTTCTTGTAATGGGTTTTGATTTATGAAATTCCAAAATGATTGGGTCGTCTTTTTTATATTTTATTAATTCATTATTTTAACTTCTTTCTATTCTCTCAAATCAGCATGGGGTTTTCGTACTTTAGGATTAACCAATTGCAATGTAAATTCGTGAGTCGAGAAACTAGGGCCGTTGAGTGAGTCGAGAAACTAGGGCCGTTGAGTACTAATAAACAGGTTTTATCTAACGGACACGATACGGACACGTGATATGACATTCTGTGAAATTTAAGACATGAAGCATGTTATTTAAATTTAATAAAATATATATTTTTTAGTTATAAAACGTACGATTTTATTTTTGTAAATGTATTTGATATTATATTTAAATAATAGAAGGTAGAAATTTGACTTTAACTATAACTCATTCTCATCTTCCACTCAAACTCATTTTCTAATCAATCTCTTTCAGTCTGTGACATCTCATTCCTAGCTCGTTTATAGGTATCGATACGTTTAGGCGTGTGTCTGACGAGTGTCGGTGTCAGACACGGGACAGTTGGTTAAAAGAAGTGTATGTGCTACCTAGCTAATAACCCTATTTTAAATATGAAATATTTAAGTAAGACCGTTATAACAGTGATTATTGCGAAGTTTTGATTATAACTTTTTTTGTGTATAGTGAATTACAAGGTAAATATGTTGCTGATAGGAGTTAAACCCAAGTTATAAGTAGCGCCCATCATAATTTCTACCGCTAAACTAAACTATGTTTGTTTAGACTTTTGATTATATTAGTGGGAAAAATCTAACACACCTTGAAATATCAACTTAGGCCCTGTTCTTTCCAGCTTCATTTCAGCTCATTTCAGTTCAGTTCAGCTCTATTCAATTCAGTTCAGTTCAGCTCCATTTAGTTCAGTTCAGTTCAGCTCTATTCAGTTCAGTTCAGCTCGGCTTCATTCAGTTCAGTTCAGCTCCACTAAAAATCAGCTCATTTCAGTTTTACTCATCTTCAACTTAAAAGTTTTTATTAATATTAATATTAATATTATTAATTATTATTATTTTATTATTATTATTAACTAATTAATACACCCTCCATCTCATAATTATTCCTCGTTTGACTTTTAGGATCAATTTTAATAACTTTGACCATAAATAAGTGTTAAATATATAAACTAAGACGTTATAACAAAAAAAACATTTACATTCATCATAAAAAAAATATTTTGGAAAAATAATTTTAAATTGAAAAAAAAAGAATATAAAGGAAGAGAAATTGAGTCGAAGTGTTGTCTCGGAAACTATGCAATTCGAACTACGAAAATTATTATGAAATGGAGGAAATATTCTATTAATAACAACTATTATCAATATTATTAATATTAATATTATTATTTATTATTATTTATTATTTATTATTTATTATTATATTATAATAGTAGTAATAACAATAATATGATAGTATTAACAATAATACTATATTAGGTATTATTATTATTATTATTATTATTATTATTATTATTATTATTATATTTTAGTTCATAAAAAACGCAAATTTTATTAAGCTCAAAACACAATTTACAAGAAATTAATGGTCAATCAAGAAACTATCTAGACCCCCTACTCCTACTAGTCTACTACTACTACTATTGCTATTACTATTATTATTATTATTATTATTATTATTATTATTATTATCACTACATCATAACAAAGAATTTAGTGTATTAGCGACGGAAATTTTGCGACGGACATGTAATCCGTAGCAAAAACATACTTGCGACGGATTTTGCGACGGGAATTACTATTTGCGACGGATTTGCGACGGATATTCCGTCGCAATACATTTTCACATATGGCGCCCAACTTTTCACATGGCGGGAACGTTTGCGACGGAATTGCGACGGAATATCCGTCGCTAAATAAGATACTGCGACGGACTTGCGACGGATTTTCCGTCGCAGAGATGAATAATTGACTGTCAAATTGATCTGAAGGCGAAGACACGTGTTTTTTCTGCGACGGAATATCCGTCGCAATGACTTAATTTGCGACGGACTCGCGACGGAAAATCCGTCGCAAAGGTGAATAGCTGGCTGACACGTGTTATTCCTGCGA
Source organism: Heliosperma pusillum (assembly GCA_022085475.1). NCBI lineage: Eukaryota > Viridiplantae > Streptophyta > Magnoliopsida > Caryophyllales > Caryophyllaceae > Heliosperma > Heliosperma pusillum. The sequence continues at coordinate 3,761 of JAIUZE010002683.1, read as the reverse complement.
CGGATTTGCGACGGAAATTCCGTCGCAGGGTCTTTTAAATAATTACCCACGCGTCTCTTCCCCTTTACCGAAATCATTTTCCTAACCTAAATCCCCTTGACGACGGCGACGACGACGACGACGACGACAACGACGACAACAACAACGACGACGACCACCACAAAGACCACCTCGACGACCCACTAAGTTCTTCCCTCCTCTCTCTCAGGTCTCTCTCTCTTTCTTCTCTTATTTATGTTTTCATTTGTTTTGTTCCCTCCGGCCACCCACCGGACCACCGGCCGGACCACCCCCTCCTTTTCCCCTTCCCTTGGTCACCCTTTCCCCTGCCCCTGGCCGGACCCCGCTGCCACCAACGGACCACCCCCTCCTTTTCCCCTTCCCTTTCCCTTTCCCTTTCCCCTTTCCCCTGCCCCTGGCCGGACCACCCTCTGCCACCCACCGGACCACCCCTCATTCTTTCCCCTCATTGATGAGTATTCAAGTTGTGAATATGTTAGTAAGTTACTACCTTTTCCCAAATTTTGATTGAAGACGGATCGACCCGTCTTAAGTTTAAGACGGATTAAATCTTCCTCATAAAGGGCAAATAAAGTGTAAGTGGGTTATCTCCTCACTTATCTCCTCACTTAAGTTTAAGACGGATTAAATCCCCCTGCCGCCGCCCCCACCCCACTGCCACCCTCCCTCCTTTGAATTGTTGTAATTATTAATATAGATAATTATTATTACTCCCTCCGTCCCGGTCATTTGTCGTGCTTTACTTTTGTCACAATTATTAAGGAAATGTTGTTCATATATGATAGACTTAGTACCCGTTCAAGAATTACGCATTAGGTGTAATTCTTGAATAGTCCCCGTTTTGGGACTGTCTTTGAATCTTTAATGCCATTTAGGTGGTAAATACTAATCATTTTTTTAATTGTTATTTGACGATTAAGTTTGGTTGACAGTTCCTTTAATGTTCTCTGAATACATATGGAGAGTGACAAGTCATTCAACATTGTGTATTTGGAGAACTGTAGGGAATTGCTGCCGAATTTTCGTCTCATAACAATTAATTAAATGATTAGTATTTACTAATGGTATGAAAGATTCAAAGATGGGTTTAGGTTGGAGAGATAAAGACCCCATGAACTCGAATATTATTTTTTTTTTTGCAGGTGGGAGATGTTGTTGTTGTTGTTGTTGTTGTTGTTGTTGTTGTTGTTGTTGTTGTTGTTGTTGTTGTTGTTGAGGTTGGAGGTTGGAGGTTGGAGGTTGTTTGTTGTTATTGTTGCTTTTAGTAAACTTTTAGTTCTTGTTGTTATTGTTTTGAATATTTATTTAAGTAGTGATGATGAATAAGATTATTGGTATTTCTTATATTAGTTGAAACTACTTTTTCTAAATGTGTGAGCGTTTGTAAAATAATTTTATTTGATCTGTTGACAGTTGTTTTTATTATTCATTAATACCAATATATAGTTTCTTGTCATTTAATTGTACATACATGTTTGTTAATTCATGACAACTTTGAATAGTTTAGTTTTTCTCTATATGGCGGGAGGACGAAGAAGAGGTAGTACTAGTAATGTAGGAAACAGAGGGCAGGAGGATGAGAATGAACGAGTGAATGACAGGAACGTGCCACCGCCACTGGTGGAGACTACTACTCGCAGAGTCCGCCTCGATCCGGATGAGGAAACAGGTGTATGGTAAGACTAGTTCACTTTTACTTTAACTGTTTAATCATAATTATGATTATTCAAAAATCATAATATTTATATATAATGTATGTATTTAACTATGATTATTAATTTCAGGTTCAGTGACGCAGATGTGGTTAAACTGATCTCGGAGACCATAATCTGCGGGTACAAGGAGCATGCGCCATGTTGGAAAGAGGCGTCAAATAATTTGCGGTCGTCTTGGTGGAACTGGTTTGAGGTATAATTATTTAAAATATTATAATTATATCTATTTAAATTTGTTTTTCTCAATTTATCTTTGTTATTGATTTTTTATTTTTTTATTTATTCACTTAATATTTTCCTAACTTTATGTTTTTAATGATGACAGCAAAAGGTTTCTTTCGATCCTCGCCATACAGATATGGTAAGGAAATCTTGGGAAGACGCCATGAAGACCCGTTTACGTCATATGATCTACCGAGCCTCGCAGAAAGACGAGGAGCACAGGCCGAGTTGGATTCCTTTGGACTTGTTTAGAAAGCTTAAGAAGAGGCCTGTCGAAGATCCTGGTTTCGTTGTGAGATCTCAATCTGGCGCGGCTAATCGTAGATCGGGATGTGAAGAGAAGGGAAAGGCGTTGCCTACTCACATTATGGGTAGAAAAACACCTTGAGAATCATGGACGAAATGGTAAATCTAAAACTTCTTTCATTTTTTATTTATTTATCTAATTATAAATTAATACTTATATATATGTTATACTAACAAGTATTTAAATTGTAGGTCGATAAATCTTCAACTGGTATCCCAAATGCGGTGCAAGTCTTAGAGAAGACAAAGAAGCACCCGTTCCGTGGATGGTTATCAAAAAAACCAGCTCAACTCTATGTAAGTTATGCATTTTTTTGTTAAGTGATTTATGTTTAATTTGTCATTTATATATTTAATTACATTAACTACTTAATTTAAATGACAATTACTAATTCTGAACTTGTTTGTGATGCAGAATAAGATCATATCAAAGAAGTCTGAGCTTCAAACTCAAGGAGTCGAAAACATCGACGATAATGAGATCTATTATGAGGAGACTGGATTTGACGAGAAAGGAAGATGCTACGGATTGGGACCAGCGGCGAAGCATTTGTTTGACCATCATAGGCACCCTGTTGCTACCTCAAACCCGACTCAGGGCACCCCAAGTTTCGCTACTAAGCTGTCAAAGGAGAATGCTGCACTTAGACAAGAGCGCGACGAGCAGGCTAAAAGGATTGCAGCTATAGAAGAGTACTTGAGTCAGGTTGCAAGAAATTCTACTCAAAACTGCAGAACTGGAGGTCCTAACCAGGGTCGAGACGACTTTGATGATGATAGGGGCGATAATGCTAGGTCCAACCCATTCACCCCTTTCCCTCCTTTCCCTCCAATCACTCCACTGACTTGAGTGATTAGTTAACTATTTGGTACTTTGAACCTTTTATTTGTAAGACTTTAATTACTTTCATGATATAAAATCAAAACTTTGTTTGGTTTTGTGTTAAATTAGTAACTTTGTTGGACGCGTAACTGCTGGAAAACTTCTGTAATTTGCAGGTTTTTTGTCGTTTTAACGCGTATAAGGGGATGCAGGAAACAGGCGGATGCTGGAAAATACAGGCTTTATTGCGACGGAAATTCCGTCGCAAACATTGACTGACTTACAGCCAAGTCAAACACGAAGTCAATACTTGCGACGGAAAGTCAACCTTTTGCGACGGAAATTCCGTCGCAAACGTTGATTTTATGTTTGACTTGTCAAACATTCAGTCAACTTTTGCGACGGAATGTTAACACTTGCGACGGAAATTCCGTCGCAACAGTTGACTTTCTGTTTGACCCCAACTCAAGTCAGTCAACTTTTGCGACGGCTACTCCGTCGCAAAGGCTTGACTATCCGTCGCAAATATGTGCGACGGAATAATCCGTCGCACTTACTACTCTTTGCGACGAAAATAAGCGACGGACACTATCCGTCGCAAATCCGTCGCAAATCAGTCTTTAGCGACGGAAATTCCCTATCTAGCGACGGAATAATCCGTCGCAACTCGAACC
>JAIUZE010002682.1:0-15905 GCA_022085475.1 Heliosperma pusillum | reverse complement strand
TTTTATTTTTTATAGTTTCTGGAAATCTTCCAGAATGTAAAAAATTTTTGATTTCAAATTTTATGATGTTTATATTTTATTTTGGTTTTATTTCATAATTGTTATGATTAAACCGTAATATTTAGCAAATGAAATCAAATCGATCTAATTAATGACCAACAAAATTAGTAGTGACGAATTTTGAGTTCTAAATCAGTTTAGTTAATTAGTTTGAATTTAAATGAGATTTAAATATTGATATTGATTTTTAATGGTTAAAAATCAATAAATCCCGGAAAATCGAGCTACAATGAGCATGAATTGAACTTAGGGCGATTTTGGCATGAATTTTGCAGCAATTTATTTTATTTATGGTTGAATGAATGAATGTCATTTATTTAATAATTTATGCAAATTTTGTACCTAGTATGGCCTAGTTATTTTTAATCGTTATTACCCGTAATGTACGGGAATAACGGTTTGGTTGTAATTTTATTGCGATCTCGTATCGCCGGTTTGTATAATTTAATAATTTTATTTTATAGAATAAATGTATAATAGGAATTTGTATATTGTATATTTGTAATTATTTTTATGAAGACCGGTTGACTCCCTCAAGACTATGGTGCCATTTGGATGTGTTTCCAGTGAACGAGGCAAGGGACCAAGGAGTTGGTTTCGAATTTGTAACTATCTAGTTAATTTTGATTAGCTAGGTGGCCATACTAGGATTTTATTGTTGCTTGATTGATTGCTTTATTTCCGCTCATGCCAAAATCGTCACACATGCAGTTTATTTACCGTTATTGTCAATTCAACGTTATTCACAATTCACCGACTTAGTTCACTTATAGGGAATTAATAACTAAATTGACAAGATCTCTCACATGTTTAAAAAATTGAGATTAGCCTTACAAATTAATTATAACAACTATGAAAATCCCGTGTTCATTAGGGCTACCACGCTCGTGGGTCCCTTTTTACCTCGGGTAAGTAGGGTGATACGATCACAAGCTAAAATTGGATTGGACTCAACGAGATAAGCGTTATCTTGGGACTAGGAGATGGATTTAGTTGAAATTTGTCAACCAAGAGTTCTAAGGGTAGAATTAGTGAAGTAACGACTTACCATTTCTAGATAAAAGTAGCATGCGATGACTATTTTTATTTATAGATGGGTCTTGGAATCATTTATATAATTTAGTGAGAGGTCATTATATGAATGCTTAACTTGTTAAAATGTTTTTCAAGTAAATTAACAAGGACTGTTTATATTATTATTCTTTTTGTTGTAGTTACATATAGCAGAATGCGACATCATTTCAACGTGCCAACCTGGGTAAGACTCATAGGTTGGGTCCCGTCATGGACAAGTGTTGTCCTTAAGGAGACAGGAAGTAAACTTCGTGATATGGGAATCAAAGATCAAGAGCGCCCGTTACGATAACGTGCTTCGTACTTGGTCGAAAGAGGCCCCCCACCGAACCCTAACCTTAGATCGTCCGCGGTGGTTCGGGCCGAATATGACCTTTATTTGAAGGTTGCTAATGACGTCAAGAATGTCTTGATTTGGTCAATCTCACCCAAACTCAAACTACAATTGATCTCTCTCAATGCATATGCGATATTCACGAGGATCACTTCGATGTTTTCGCAAGCCCCTCAAATTGTCCAATATGAGGCGATTACGAAATTCTTTGACACTAAGCTTCAAAGGGGCCAAAAAGTTGGCCCACACGTGCTCAAAATGGTTGAGTACGCGGACAACTTAGAGCGTCTAGGGTGCAAAATTCCGAAATCATGTGGTTGGTGGTGGGTAAGATCCTTCATTCAATCTCACCTAAGTTCACCCAATTTAGGGTGAACTATAACATGAATGGCATGGACAAGAGTTTCCATGAACTCCATGCACTCCTCACCCAAGTGGAGAGGGACATGGAGGCTAGTGGGAGTGAACCCAAGGATGTTCTTTCCATGAAAATGAAGAACATGAACCTTGGGGTAAGGAAGGACAAGGGAAAGGGTAAGACTCTTTTCAAGAAATCCGGCAAGGGAAAGGCAAAGGTCTTTGATAAGGCCAAACCCAAAGTCAACAAACACGCGGAGGCGGATTGCTATTATTGTAATGGCAAAGGGCATTGGAAACGCAATTGCCCCAAGTACTTGAAAGACAAGAAAGACGGTTGTGTGACAACGTCAGGTAAAATTTTTTCATCACTCTATATGATAGATATTAACTTTGCTAGTACCTCTTCTTGGGTATTTGATACCGGTTGTGGTTCTCACCTTTGTAATCATGTACAGGGGCTGAGGGACGTGCAAGCACTAGCCAAGGGTGACGTGGACCTGCGCATGGGAAATGGAGCTAAGGTAGCCGCAGTTTCCGTGGGCACCTACGTTCTTCTTTTGCCTAATGGTTTAGAGTTGTATTTAAATAATTGCTATTATGTACCAACTCTTACCAAGAACATTATCTCCATTTCCGTGTTAGACATGGAAGGTTTTTCATTTTGTATTGAGAACAACTGTTGTACTTTTGCTTTTAATGAAATGGTTTATGGGGAGAAAACAAGTCGGGAGGTATACAGAGAATGATGAGAGAGAAAGCTAGAGAGAAGATTCTCTAAGTTTTCTAGGGTTCTTGGTTTTTGAGCAATGGCTAAAAACAAATCTAACAATCATTCTCAGGTTAACACAAAATTAAATAGTAAAAATATTAATGCATCAATTAATACAAATATAAACAATCCTCTAGATTTAAGTAATACGTCAAATAATAATAATACTAATTTTTTGGAGAGTAACAGTGCGGAAAAAACTGCGATCACAAACATTGACACTATCATTACTGAGGCTAGGAATTTGGTTCAGGCACGCCTTCATGAAGAACAAATGGAACATAGTGAGCCAGATGAAGGACAGGGGAATCAATGGCAAGAGGTTGTGTCTAAAAGGAAGAAGCAAGCGATGGCGCGTACATGTGAGGATAAATTGGAACCGATTGCAGAATGCGAGGTGGATGATGAAGTCTCAAAAGGTACTGTTCTTAAGTTAACTATGGAGGATGTAGTGGAGGAACTTAATTATCGGTCCTCTGCTATATATGGTTATGTTATGGGGGCAAATCCTCCTAGAATGGTGCTAGAAGGTTTTCTTCGTAGGACATTTAAGGATTATAAAGTGTCTAAGATATCCTTCCTTCCTAGTGGATTATTTATGGTTAGATTCGAGGAATTAGAGCATCAGAAATTGGTCTTGAATAAGGGAATAATGTTGATGGATGGTAAACCAGTTATTATCAGGCCATGGAATCCCAATGTGAGAATGGACAAGGTTTCTGTCAAATCAGTGCCTATCTTGGTTAAATTGGTTGGATTAGATTTGAAGTTCTGGGGGGATAGATGTTTGGAGAAATTGGCCTCATTAATAGGCAAATTTCAGAGAATTGATGAAATTACTAAGATGAGAACCTTACTTGGATTTGCAAAAATTCTAATTGAGGTTGAGGTGGATCAGCAGTTCCCTAACCAGATTGTTTTTGAGGATGAGAATGGAGTGGAGATTAGAGTGGCTGTGGAGTATGATTGGGTTCCAATCACGTGTCAGGTTTGTAAGGGAATGGGTCACAAGTCGGAGGCCTGTAGGAAGAACAGAGTACCCATTGTTTCTAAACCAGTACAAATGCCAGTAATGCAAAAACAAGTTTGGAAAAGGAAGGAGGATGGTATAAGGATGAATGATCATGTTGTATTCCCAATCTTATCAAAGAGTGTAGATAGAATATCTGCACATAAGGAAGTGATGACAGATAAGGAGAAGGAAGAGACGCCAGCAAATACTCCTGTTACTTTAAACTATGGAGCTTTATTCACTCCTGCAAGGGTTATTACTAGACTTACTAGACATGAGACTAGGATGCCTGATGGGCAGCAGAGTGGCTTTATGTTGCAATTTAACAGTGCTTTGGGGAAGGAGAATGAATTGGTTGATAAAGGAGGTGGGGATGGGGGTTCCTCATCTCATCATGGTTAGAATTGGAGTTTGGAATGTTAGGGGCCTAAATAATGTGATTAAACAAAAATATATTAAGTGGTATCTCCATCAGGCAGAGGTGGAGATATTTGGGCTCCTTGAGACAAGGGTGAAATCCTTGTCTCTAAAGAAAGTGGATGATAATGTTTGTCATGGTTGGTCATATGTAACTAATAATGATTGTCATGAGGGTGGCAGAATTTGGGTATTATGGAGGAATCAAAGGTGTAAGGTGGATATCATTGAAAAGTCTGATCAGTTAATTCATGTGCAATTGCAACAGTTAACTGATAATAGAAGGTTTTTTGTTACTTTTGTGTATGGCTTTAATAAGATTGAGGAAAGAACTCCTTTGTGGAATGATTTAATTCGTATTAATATGGTGGAACCATGGATTATTCTAGGTGATTTCAACAATGTTTTAAATGCAAGTGAGAAGATTGGTCTTCCTGTTAAGGATGCTGAGACCAGGCCTTTTCAGGATGTTATTAATTCTTGTGAGTTGTGTGACATTAAAACTGTTGGAGCTTTTTTCACTTGGAATAATAAGCAACCTAGTGGGACTAGAGTGTTTAGTAGAATTGATAGGGTATTGGTGAATGATAATTGGCTTCATTTTAGGCCTAATGCTTATGCATATTATGGTCCTGAAGGAGACTTTGACCATTGTCCCTGTTTAATAGAGGAGGGTGGAGTATATAGTTGTCAAAAGAAGCCTTTCAAGTTTTTCAATATGTGGAGTAAGGTTGAGATGTATAAGGATATTGTGCAGCTGGGTTGGTCTAAACAGGTAGAGGGTACCCCAATGTTTAAAGTGACTACCAAAATGAAATTGCTGAAGCCTTTACTAAAAGGTCTGAATAGAGAGCTGTTTTCAGACTTAGAGAGGAATGCTGATGTTGCTTTTGAAGTGATGATTAACTGCCAGAAGGAACTGCAATCTGATCCTACTAGTAGTGTTCTCATGGATAAGGAGCTACAAACTAGACTGAGTTATAGAATGTTAGCTAAGGCTAAAGAGGAGTTTCTGAGCCAAAAGGCCAAGTGTCAGTGGGCTAAAGATGGTGATGTGAATACTGCTATGTTTCATAGGATTATTAAGCAGAGGCAAATTCAGAACAAGGTATTCAGAATTGAGGGGATTAGTGGTGTTATGTATGATAAGCCTGAGGATATCCAGAAGGCCTTTGAGGATTATTATAAAGAGTTATTAGGATCCTGTGCTCCTATTTCTGAGTTCTTTCCTCATATCATGAGAGAGGGGCCTAAGGTCCTACAAGAGGATTGGGAGGGTCTTTGTAACATACCTGCTGAGGAGGAAATTAGGAGGATTGTTCATTCTATACCCATGGAGAAGAGTCCTGGACCTGATGGCTATACTAGTTGCTTCTTTCAAGCTAGTTGGGGGGTAATTAAAGATGATATTTGTCTGGCAGTCAGGGACTTCTTTATTTCAGGCAAGTTGCTAAAACAGATCAATGCTACTAATATAGTGTTGATTCCTAAGAAGGAAAACCCTAGTAATGTTCGAGATTTCAGACCCATTGCCTGCTGTAATACGGTGTATAAAATCATATCTAAGCTCCTTTGTGATAGGCTGTCCAAAATTCTTCCTGGTCTTATTAATCCATCTCAAGCTGCTTTCATTAAAGGAAGAAGTATAATGGGGAATATCCTTATCAGTCAAGATCTTGTGAGATTGTATCACAGGAGGAACTCTTCTGCTAGGTGCATGATTAAGGTGGATTTGAGGAAAGCATATGATTCCATTGAATGGGATTTTTTCTATTGTTTTGAATGGGAACTCATATGGTTATTTTCATGGGAAGAGGGGATTGAGGCAGGGAGACCCTTTGTCACCTTTATTGTTTACTCTTTGTATGGAGTATTTGAGTAGAATCCTTAAGGTTATAGGTGGTCTTCCTGGGTTTAAATTCCATCATCTTTGCAAAGGTTTAAAACTCAACCATCTTATGTTTGCTGATGATCTCCTTATTTTCTGTAAAGGAGATATTAAGTCACTCTTTATGATTGTTGAAGGTTTTAATAGTTTTTCTAAAGCTTCTGGGTTACAGATTAACAAGGACAAGTCTGAATTGATTATGAATGGGGTTGAAAAGGAGACTGAGGAGTTCATTCTTCAGCAAACTGGCTTCACCAAAGGTAGATTGCCTTTTAAGTACTTGGGTGTGAATATTTCTCATAAGAGACTTTCAAAGCATGATTGTAATGTTCTGATTGAAAAGATGATTGCTAGAATTAAAGGATGGAATAGAAGGAAGATTTCTTACACTGGTAGGCTTACTTTAGTGAAAGCTGTGCTCAGTACTATTCATACTTATTGGGCACAGATTTTCATTCTTCCTATGGGGGTTCTTGACAAGCTTAAGGCAATGTGTAGGAACTTTCTTTGGGAGGGGGAGGAGGCATACTCTAAGGCTCCTCTTGTCTCCTGGAATATTTTGTGCCAAAGGAAGGAGAATGGAGGTCTGGGATTAGTTGACAGTAGACTTTGGAATGTGGCTGCTGTAGGCAAACTTGCCTGGTGGGTTCTGATTAAGAAGGACCTGCTCTAGATTAAATGGGTGGATGCAATTTATTTGAAAGGAAGACCTTGGCTCACTTATCAGCCTAGTAGCTCGAGCTCTTGGGCATGGAGGAAGGTATGTGCAGTCAAAGATACTTACAAGGAAGGTTATCTAAATGGCATTTGGCAGGAAGAGGGAGATAGGTATACAATTCTCAATGGATATAAGTGGCTGGCTGATGCTAATCTACCTAGAGATAGGTTTAGTTGCATTGTTTGGAATAGGATGAATATCCCAAAGCATTGCTTCATTTTTTGGTTGGCAGTAAAGGAAAGGTTGCTCACTTTGGATAGGATAGGGAGAATGGGGTTCACAGGAAGAGCTTGCTGTTTTCTGTGTGAGAACTACCCTGAAAGTCACAAACATATCTTCCAGGATTGTTGCTATGCACGTAGATGTTTTGATTGCCTCACAGCTTGGACTCAGATTAAGCCTAGGGGAGGTCATTACCCTGCTGAACTGATCAGAATGCGCATGCCTGCAGGATTCATCAGGAAAATTTTCTGGTCTTTGGTTGTAGCTGTTTATTATGGCATATGGATGAGTAGGAATAAGTGTAGGTTGGAAGGCTATGTTCTTAGGCCAGATAGATTAATTCAGGGGATCAAAGTTCAAGCTAGGCTGAGATTCATGCAACTTGATCTTAGGAAAATGAAACATTATGAATATGTATGGTGTAGAGATAAGGAATTATTATGAGTTGTAGGCTAGGAGAAGGATGATAGATGATGGTTGAATGTTTGTAGTAGTCTTATTGTAGTGATGTAATGTTGGATTTGAGCTTTGATATTAATATAAACTTACATTTGCACCAAAAAAAAAAGAAATGGTTTATGGCGAGGCCATTTCTATTGGAGGTATTTATGTTCTAGATATTGCAAAAGAGGTCTATCATGTAGAAAACAAGAAGCTCAAAACAGGTGAACCTAATCAATCATACCTTTGGCATTGTCGTTTAGGGCACTAATGAACGACGCATAAAGAGACTTTTTCTCCTAAATGACTCAAACCATTTCGATTACGATCTTATGGTCTCTGCGAATTGTCTCTAGGCAAGTGACTCGTGCTCCTTTACTGGAAAGGAACACGGCAGTGAAGTATTAGGCATATACACACGATGTAAATGCGTCCAATGAACTATCCGGCTAGGTGGTTATCACTACTTCATTAATTTTACTGACGACTTGAGTAGATATGGATATGTCTACTTGATGAGGCATAAAAGTGATGCTTTTGAAAAATTCAAGGAATTTCAAAATGAAGTAGAAAACCAATTGAATAAAAAGATTAAAACCCTACGATCCGATCGTGGTGGTGAATACTTGAACAATGAATTTGATTCACACCTAAAGATTGTGGTATAGTATCACAATGGACTCCTCCTGGAACACCCCAATTAAACGGTGTATCCGAAAGGAGAAATCGAACTTTATTAGATATGGTTCGATCTATGATGAGTCTAACAGAGCTTCCTGATTATTTTTGGGGTTTTGCTATCTTATCTGCAATATTTTCACTAAATCGAAGCCCGACTAAAGCGGCAAACAAGACTTCATATGAGATATGGACAGGAAAAGTCCCTTATTTGTCATTTATGAGAATTTGGGGATGCGAGGCTTTTGTTAAGAATAAGTCTGACGATAAACTCGCACCCAAATCTGACAAATGTCTTTTTGTAGGATATCCAAATGAATCACGTGCTTATTACTTCTACAATAAACACGAGGACAAAGTGTTTGTGTCTCGTGATGCAGTCTTTTTAGAAAATGATTTTATTTCTAAAAGACAGAGTGGGAGAAAATTTGAACTTGATGAAGTCCAAGAGCCACAAACCGAAAAGGACGACGAGGAAAACGTTCCCTCTTTGTCTGGTACGGTCATTATTCCTTCGGAACCTAGAAGGTCAAGCAGAATTAGTCATCAACCTGATAGATACCTTGGTATTATAGAGGAAGGTGATGACTATAATGTGTTACTTTTTGAAAGTAACGAACCTACTACCTACAAAGCAGCCATTTCTAGTCCCGACTCAAAGCTATGGCTAGGAGCCATGCAATCCGACATGGATTCTATGTACGACAATCAAGTATGGGACTTGGTTGATTTACCTAAGGAGGTACGACCTCTTCAGTGTAAGTGGATCTATAAGATCAAAAGTGGCATAGACAAACATAATGATGTTTATAAAAGCTAGATTGGTGGCAAAAGGTTCACCCATTCATGGTTCTTCACTATGACGAAACCTTCGCCCCAGTCGCCATGCTTCGATCATAAGGATTATGAGCGTGTTTCCTGCTTTCATACTTATGAAATTTGGCCAATGGATTCAAAAAAACCAACCGCCTTCTTGAATGGGATTCTAGAAGAGGAAGTGTACATGACACAACCTGAAGGTTTTGTGGATCCATCAAACCCTAAAAAGGTATGCAAACTTAAGAGATCCATCTATGGTCTTAATCAAGCATCCAGGAGTTGGAATCATCGTTTCGATCATGTAATTAAACAAAATGGTTTCACTCGAAGCGTCGAGGAACCGTGTTTATACATGAAGTTTAGTGGGAGTAAAGTAACTTTTCTAGTCTTGTATGTAGATGACATACGACTCATTGGGAATGATATTCCAATGCTCACTTCTGTAAAGGAGTGGCTAGGAATACATTTCCAAATGAAAGACTTAGGAGAGGCCCAGCGCATCTTAGGTATCCGGATCTCTAGGGATAGATCTAAAAGGATACTAGCATTAAGTCAAGAAACTTATATTGATAAGATTCTTGATCGGTTCAACATGAAAGACTCTAAAAGAGGCTTTATTCCTATGGGAAGTGGGATCACTTTGAGCAAGTCAGAGTGCCCTACGAAAACCGAGGAGATTGAACGCATGAAATTGATCCCTTACGCTTCAGCCGTTGGATCAATTATGTATGCTATGATGTGCACTCGTCCCGACGTTGCATATGCCTTGAGCATGACAAGTCGTTACCATGCAAATCCAGGTGAGAGTTACTGGATAGCCGTAAAGAACATCCTTAAGTACTTAAGAAGGACCAAGGATTTGTTCTTATTGTTTGGAGGCGAGACTGAGTTACGTGTAAAGGGTTACACAGATGCCAGTTTCCAAACAGATAGGGATGATATGAAATCCCAATCCGGCTACGTTTATATGATGAATGGAGGAGCTGTTTGCTGGAAGCGTTTCAAGCAAAGCGTTACAGAGGATTCTACAACAGAAGCAGAGTACCTTGCAGCGTCTGAAGCTGCAAAGGAAGCTGTGTGGATTCGGCAATTTTTGGAAGGACTAACAGTAGTCCCTACTGCCAAAGATCCTATCACAATTTATTGTGATAACAGTGGGGCTATTTTTCAGGCAAAAGAGCCCAAGTCTAGTAACAAGTCTAGACATGTACTTAGGAAATATCATGTAATTAGAGATTACGTGGACAGAAAGGAAATTGACATTTGTAAGGATGGGACAGATGACAACATTGCCGATCCTTTAACCAAGCCTTTATCAAAGGCTAAGCATGATGGTCATGTCGTCACAATGGGATTGAGACGTGTGCCAGAATTCCTTTAGATTATGTAATGTGTAATAATTGAATGTTGTATTAATTATTTCATATATGATAATGGCATTCATTGTTCGAGTTTTATTTTAAATTCTTTTATTTAGTTTGACTAAATTTAATACTTTGTTTATCCGAATAGATTGTTGGACCCTATTCAAGTGAATAGGACGAACTTAGTATTTTGTCCCTAGTCACTCAATGAGGTGACGTCTCGAAATGACTAGATTGGAAGTCGATCGATGGTTGGTTCAGCACCATGGGGTCATGGAGATGACTGGTCGTTTACATAGACAGACTGTATGACACTCTGTCGGACAGTGACATTGTAGAGACCCTTAAATCAATTATTTGATGCCTGGTCGGGGTCAGGTCTCTTACTATTACTATAAGTCCCAGATTCTTTGACTGGCGCCGTCTATCTGCGTAAGTCAGTTTCGATTGGTTTTGGTTGATGTTCTAGGTCGTGCCGTAAAAGGAGGCCGATGGACATCTTCTGGATCATGGTGATCTGCATCATACAGAGTAGAGGAATCAACAGGAATTGTCCACCCACGTTGGGTACAAACATCTTTAGGCCACTCGAGGAGAAGTTACTGTAAATGCGTGGCCACGCTCGGAAAGAGATCTATGGTAGATTTTCCGGTCAGACAGTTACTCTCCCTATCGAGAAAAACCACTCTAGATATTGTCAATCGCAAGTGCGACCTGGAAGACACCTTGCGTTGAGTGGGAGATGAGATAAAGAGACAAGAGAATCGGTGACGCACACTTGTGTCAGACAAGGGGGAGATTGTTGGAGTAGGTGTCCTCCACAATAGTGCGCCACATAATAAATCTTATTATAGAATATAATTGGGATAATTATTGACTATATATATGATTAGTCAGTTGATTAACGTAAATCAATAACGGTTGGCTAACTAGAGTTTAACGTTATTGTCGTTTGACGGCGGTGATCAACTGATCCCTTTCGGTCACACCTAAAGGATGAAATCCAAATAGTAACTAATTATTTGTATACGATACAGTTAATTAGTACATTATATATATTCGATATGTACGAGAGTTAATTGTTAGAAATTGAGTTAAGAACTCAAATTCGATTAAACTTACTTTTCAATTATGCGATAATTGACTAATAAATTTATATCTTATTTTAATACGATTAAATATGATTTAACTTAGTAATTAATCGTTAAATTACTAAATTAGTTGAGGTTTTGAGATAGAGGTAATTATTTAATTATATTTACAAGGAGTTGTAAAATAAATTAACTAAGCATTGTGGGACCCATTATATATTGATATAATGGTAAAATATTACTTAAAATGTTAAGTACATATTATTTATTTAATTGAGTCATATAATTGTTATATGATCAAATTAACACTTAATTATACAAGATAATTAACCATATGATCAATAAGTATTTGTGAGACAAAAATCAAAAATCAAAATGGTCCTAACTAGGCCATTGTGGCCGGTTAGAGTGTAGTTACAATGGTGATGATTGTTGCTCTTGTTTATACTCTTTAGTTACTAAATGAAAGTGACATAACAAGTAGAAATAATCATCACTTGTTCTACAACACTCCACTCTAATGCATGTGAACAAATTAAACAAAATAATAGTCCATTTGTGGACTAAGTAATCCGGCCTCTTGGCCTATATAATGAACATTTGTGTTCATTTTAGACTTACTTCATTTTGTGCTTGTTTTCTTACTTCTCTCAAAAACCTCATCTTTTTACTAAAACTCTCAAACACTAATATTTACTAATTATTACTAGTGTAGTAATATAGTCATAATATTAGTAGAATAATATCTATCTTATTATCTAGTTAATAATAAGGGTAGATTATTTGGGTTAATCTTGGTGCAACTTAGAGGAGATCTTCTACTTTGGAGATTATTTGTGATCATCCATATTATTAGCTCAAGAACAACAAGAAGGAGTTCTTGTTGTGCCCTTATATTTTCCATATCAATGTGAGGAAATTTCTTCTCTTATATAAATGTCTTTATATTTGCATGCATGTTACATAGATCATTAAATACTAAATTAACAAGTAATTTAGCAACTAATTAGAGGAGTCTAATTAAGGTCTATGGACTTTCAGCGCCGTTGCTGATTTTTTCGCAGATAACCCTATCAATTATGCTTGAACATTAGACATGTGGTTATTTCCAGGCGAAGACATACTACAGACTTGTGTGAATTCCTGGGTGAGCATACCATGCTATCTGTCAAACTCGACTTCGAGGTGACAAATAACGCAGCAGAATACGAAGCTTGCTTCATCGGCCTACAAGCAGCAATCAGTTTGGGCATTAAATATCTTTGGGTTCATGGAGACTCTTCTTTGATCATCAACCAGGTTACAGCCGAGTTCTTTGATCAAGTCACTTATCTACATATACCTCGAGAAGAAAATCAGTTCGCAGATGCTCTTGTAAAACTTGCGACCATGATCAATATGCCAGACAACATGATCGAAATACCTTTATGCATCAAACGTCGGTCAGAACGAACCTATATGCACCAACTTATAGATGAAGAAGAAAGCCTAGAGGAACCCTGGTTCAAAGCCATTCTAAACTGCAAACTCAATGGCCCATACCCACCAGAAATAGATAAGAGGGGACAACGCGCCATACGCCAATTAGCATCTCAATACCTCGTCATGCAAGGAGAAATGTACAAAAGAACACCTCTTGGTGTCATCTTACGTTGCCTTGATCGTTCACAAGCACAAAAAGTAATGGGAGAAGTTCACGATGGATAATGCGGTCCCCACATGAGTGGAACCATGATGGCAAAGAAAATTACACGTCTAGGATACTACTGGAAGACAATGGAGTCAGATTGTGTTAAGTACGTGAGACACTACCGTAATTGCCAAATATTCGGGAATGGACAACATGTTCCTCCATTAATGCTTTACACCATGACATCTCCTTCGCCATTTTCTGCTTGGGGAATCGACATGATTGAAAAAAACACCCCAGCTCGAACAGAAGGTCACTGCTTCATTCTGGTAGCTATCGATTACTTTACCAAATGGGTCGAGGCAGCATCCTACACTAGTCTCACCGCTAAAAATGTGGCAAAGTTCATACAATCCAATATTATCTGTCAATATGGTTGCCCACATGAAATCATCAGTGATAACGGCTCACATTTCCAGGCTGAGACTGAACAAGTGCTAGCTAAATACAACATCAAGCATCACCATTCCTCGCCTTACAAACCACAGACTAACGACGCTGTAGAGGCAGCTAATAAGAATGTCATTACAATCCTAAAGAAAATGATCGACAAATACCGCGATTGGCCAAGCAAAATAGCCTTTGCGTTATTGGGCTATCGCACTTCAGTTAGGACACCCACTAGGGCCACTCCTTTCTACTTAACTTACGGGATGAAAGTTGTACAACTAGTAGAACTAGAAATCCCATCTATACGTATTCTTTTGGAGTGTGAAATTCCGGAAGCTGACTGGAAAAGAGATAGATATGATGAACTTGTCCTCTAGGACGAGCGAAGATTGCGTGCCTTACATAATGTACAGACATATCAAGCACGTATCAAAAGAGCCTTTAACAAACGGATTAAATCCAGAAATATCAAAGAAGGGGACTTGGTGCTCAAATCAGTCAGAGCCCTCCTACCTCTTAATCCACAAGGAAAGTTCAAACCTAACTGGGCTGAGTCTTTCTTAGTCAAATGACTATTCTCAGGGGGTGCAGTTAGAATCACAAACTTAGATGGAAACGAGTTCGCTAACCCTACCAACCTAGACCAATTGAAACAGTACTACCCTTAGCATAGGTCGAACAAGAAAACAAGGCGCGCCTCGCGTTAACCCAAGTGTCACTCATGCGACATGAAATAAAACCGGCCCTTGCCCGATATTTAATGTCACTATGCTCTTGCATTTTGACGTTTGCATAATCCTCATGTCATCAAATAAACTGAATTGTACTTGTTTTGGGAGTAGGCAAAGCATATACCACCGTTTTCTAAAGTTCATTACAAGCTTTTGCTTCAAACAATTATTCTTTTACATTTTCGAACTACGGCAATGTTTGATGTCATTTTTTCTAATGAATATGTAGGCAATCATTCACAGGATTCGACCCGCCATGATCTTCAAATGTAAATAGAAGGACATTTGCATTTGCATTTGCATTTGAAATTCGACAAGAATAATAAAAGAAAATCTCATCAGTTTCTTAACTAAACTTGATCTTTTATTCATTATTCTGTTATTAATAATAATGCGCCACATACATAAATAAATGCTGAAATAAAAGCTAGGCAAGGATTCTAAAAATCCCACCATTTATTACAACTCCAAAAAAAAATACTAAATAATAAAATGTGACTTAGGTTATTCTTCCATCTTCCCTTTGCCTTTGCCTTTGTCACCTTGTCATTCTTTTTTTCTCGACCACGATCCAGGTGCTCTTGTGCTATCTCATACCTAATCACCAACGGTCTTTCTCGCGGTCTAACCCTACCATTTCTATCTATTACCATCTTAGAGGCATGAGTAGTTCTCGGCTTCTTCGCTGGATAAACAACTAGGAATCCGGCTTCATCTTCCCCTTCAGTCAGATAAGTTTCTTTCTCTTTAGCCCCTTCGCGGATCTTATAGTCTATAGTACCGTGTTTCCTCAGTTTCTCAGGTTCCTCAGAAGTACTAGCCTTTCTCCATTGAAAGTATGAGCGAGATACCCATAACGAGCCAACTGGAATAACAGGTACATACCACATGTTCCTCTGAACCCACATAGCGGCCCATTCTGGACAAAACTCTACACTATGAGGCAAGCCAGTTTGGGGAACAGTATCAAGCCTCAGAATTTTCGGTTTAAGGCCCACTTGCCTCAACAGTCTTTTCAGAAATATACATACCATAAATTCTAAGCCACAAAGACGAACTGACCGAGGAAAATCCAGAGATGATACCCCAGTAACTGATCTGAAATGCCACCAAGGCATGATCACTCGAATCAAGGGACCACCTTCACTCTTCAGCTTAGTTTCCCAATAATTGCATATCCGGGAAAAGTCCACCATGTAGAGCCTGATTCTTATAGTAATTGATCGAGCACGATATCCTGACACATTAACTGGAGGCTCGATCAATCACAGTCATTCCATCAGCCATATCTGCAACAAAAAAAAAGAACAAGTCAAACGAAATACAAAAAAAAAAACAAAAAAAAAACGAAACAAAAAAGGAATAGACGAAAAAAAAGACAAAAATAGAAGATGAAAAAGACGAAAAAAAAGAGAAAGAAAGAAAGAGAAAAGAAAGAGTTCTTACTTGCAAGATGATGGAACTGCCCAGATATGGAAAATTTTCATTTGCCTTCCTATTATCCAAGCGAAGAATTATCTCTCCTAGACAAAGGCATGCTGGACTCTTGCGCAGCCCCATTTGTTCCACCAAGTTCAAGAAAAGAGGGTCCCCTCTCATCTCCTTATCAACATGGACTTGCAAGATATAACAATGCAAAAGGCAAAATCTAAAGGCTCTGTGCCTCGCAACATATGATATAGAAGGGTCCTCCCTAATATTGAACCGATCGACAAAATCGTTCATGCAGACACCGTTTGAGGTCACATAACGATCTACCTCAACCTTGGTAAATTCTAGGAGGTCCCTGAATTTATTCTTATTCCCGTGGGAGCTAAGGGGAATAGCTGGCGCATCTTCAGGGTCCC
>JAIUZE010002681.1:0-75178 GCA_022085475.1 Heliosperma pusillum | reverse complement strand
ACCGAAAGGGATCAGTTGATCACCCCCGTCAAACGACAATAACGTCAAACTCTAGTCAGCCAACCGTTATTGATTTACGTTAATCAACTGACTAATCATATATATATAGTCAATAAATATCCCAATTATATTCCTTAATAAGATTTATTATGTGACGCACTATTGTGGAGGACACCTACTCCAACAGTGCCATCACACACCGTATTCATTAGGAAGAATACTAGTTTTATCAACTTTTCACCTCTTGCGTGTTACTATTGTTTTATCATCCCAATGTTCTACATACTTAAACTTACCGGTGATAATGAGACAAGATAGCTCGTGAGGAACTCAAGCTCATTTTGGTCAAAGTTCGGCTCGTGTGGTCTTGGCTCGAGCCCTCAACTCAAAAAGCTTGCAAGCAGCTCGAACTTGTGAGTTAAAATGATATTTTGCCCTTAAATTATAAAATTAGTTGTCGTGTCTATATTTGTGTATAACCATATCAAATGTTTTCATTGATTTGCTTAATAAATTTTATATGTAACCTCTGAATTCTATTATTTAAAATATAGAAAGAACAAACGATAACTTAATAATTATAAAAGGCTCAAGTACGGATTCAACTTTGTGAGCATAATCATGAGTTCAAAGTTTTCAAGCTCGGATGAGTTTGAGATGGAGTTCTTCTTTCATGAGTACAAGTCGAGCAAGACCAAGCTCGTGCTCAACTCATCTCAGTATCACCCCTACTTGGACCATATATTTGTGTTTTGTTTATAAATCCAAAAATAAATATTGAAAATATATTAGTTACTCTCTTTTGTTCTTATTTCTTACAAAGGGTGGAGAAATACACGTATATCCGATACAATTTTTAAAACCGTCACAGATATCCGGTTTTAAAGTATCACTTTTTAGTATCTTTCTCTAAAATGGATATCCGTTTTTTTTTGTATATCTGGAAAACGTTTGTATGGTATCATATTTTACGAATACGGGGTTGATCAACGAATCGTAGTCGCTATATCTTTATCAAATAAGTGTAGACAAACCTAAGCTAGGTAGCAAGGATAAGTCGTATGTCGATCCACAGGGACGAAGGGTGTTCAAGGTGTTGAAGTCTAAGCTAGCTGTGCTAAGATTGTCACTATTTAAATTGGGTTTAATAGTTAATCTAAAACAAACAATTAAAATAATAATGCAAAATGCAAACTAAAACAAAAATAGGATTAAGGAATAACAATCAAATAAAGGGGAACTAGGGTCAATAAGTTCATATTGGTTATTAGAGGATCTATTAAGCAAGTCTTAGTCGATTGGGGTTTACTTGGTAAATGGGTGGAATCTCTCACTCTAACGACTTTACTTAGACCGACACTAACTAGCTCTTGCGCACACTAGGTCTATCTACTAACAAACAAGCAAGTTCTAACACAATCCAAGCAAAGCTCTCGATCTTATTGGTGTGCATAAGCAAGTGAAGAACATACAAGTTGTCAAACACAATTCATCGAACATCTAGTGTGTAAGTGTTGGAAAGTGGACCATCAATCAACATTTAGACTCAACAATCGTAGATTTATCCCTTAATTAACCCATACTCCTCTATTAAACTTAGCCTAATCACTACTCACTAATCATGTGAAAGATTAACATAACAAGCATGAAGGAATAAGATAAGAAACTAAGACTAAACATGACAAAATAAGATAAGCAAGTAGTAATTAAAGTAATAATTAACAAGAGACTAAAAAAGATTAAGAAGTAATACCAACTAATTATAAATGAACTAAACAAATAAAGAAAAGATCTTGGATAAATATGAAGACTTTGTCACCAATTTTCAATACAAACCTAAAAAAATAAAAGTACAAGACTATTTCTACCACTAATAAAAGAGTAATTATGGAATGATTAAGCTAATTATAGAGGGATTAACCTAACTTAGTCTAATCTAATCTAAACCTGCAGGGTTGTCTTTAATTAAAAGACCCCCAAATAATTATCAAAAGTTAGTATTTATATGGCTACAAGATAAGGTAAGAATGAAAAACGAGAAAAGGTAAGAAGTTTTGTGTTCGGAGAGGGACAATCATGTCTGGAGCAGGAAATGTTAAACCCGACTAGCTTCTCATCCGGGAAGTATATGTTCTCGCCCGTGATGGACTAACTACCAAAGGGTGCAAGTTCGATCGGTACAATATGCTATTTAGATCGGTACTTAGCTTTCCGTTCCTATAATTATGGCTGTCTATAGGATTATTGTAAGCCTTTCTTGGAGTAAATCCGGTCGGCAATAACGTCAATTTACGATACTAACTAATTAAGTTTGACGAGCATGTAACAAATCATATTGCTAAATAATACATAAGCGGTAGTCGATCAAAGCAACTAATCAATTTATTAACCCTAATTAATATCCATCGATCCCCTTCAACCGTAGATGAAGAATTAGCTACGCATAACAATAGAAAAAGTGATAAACATAATTAAAGATGACATAATGAAATAACAAGAATGAATAACGAAATAAAACTGATTATCGATCATTGAAAGATTAAAGATCCAAAGGCAAAGTATGAAGAACAAAATACTATGGTTGCCTAACGAAACTTTTCTAAAACCAAACGTGATTAATAACATCGAAGTAAGCGTAATAAAAAGCATAGTTAACCTAATACAATGCTTAGAGTACACATCATAACTTATTAACCCGCAAAACGGGTTCAGTAATTACTAAGGTAGCTCGGCATAGTTCGAGACAACTTTCTCATGTTGAGGATGGCTCGATCGAGTTCAACCAACTCGGCCAAGTGACATTGACAGATGCTTGTTCGCGCCTCCTCCTAATCGTCCTTATTCCCTTGCACGTACTCCATCCATTCTATTAAGGTCCAAGTAAAGCTAAAAATCTGCAAAATGGGGAAACAAGGCATGAGAAACAATATTTCAGAAAAATACATTGCAATTAACTAAAATAAGCTTAAATGATGATATAAAATGCAATGTTATGGGGTATAAATCGCATATATAATATATTTATCAGTCATTGAGATACACGGTATTGTGTGGTTATATATATATATATATAAATTTTTTCTTTTAAAAAAAAAACCTGTATTAGAAACCGTTTATCAAATTTCAAATATCGCCAATACATATCCGATTCTTTTTTCTATATAAACCTTATCGTATATACGGAAAATCATATCTAATATACAAAAATTAATATAATTAAAATCGCATATCATATCATATATTCATATACATCATCATATATTTTTATTGACCCACACTTTTGACCATGATCTCCTAACCCCTAAAAGAAAAAAAATTGACCTCAATTGAATTATTTCTCCTCCACAAAACAACAAATTCTTACATTCCCAAATCCAATGGTTACAAAACAAGTGTCAAGCTTACAAAAGTGTTGGTAGCAAATTAGTGTTGGTAGAAACTCTAAAACACTCCTTATACTATTACTAGTAGTACTAGTCCCTATCCAATGCCACCATTTGCCCATTTATAAGCTACCCCCTTATTTATTCCCTTCATTATATTTTCATCTACCATTTTCTCATTTCATTTTTATTTATTTATTTTTGCTTACTATTATTCTCTTACTGGTATGACGAATGCCCTCTTTTTCTCTCTTAATTTTACTGCTTTTTGTTGTTTTCTGCTTATCTTTTGCTAATCCATGTATTTAATTTCACTGTTTTGATTAAAAGATTAAAACTTTGATTGTTTTTTTGGGTAAAGTTTTACCCTTTGTCTATATTTTGTCTCATTTCTGATTTAGTTATTCTTGTGTGTGTAATTTTTTTTATTGGTGTCTAGGGTTTTTAGGGTAAAGTTTTACCCTTTGCCTGTAAATTTTTGTGTAGAATTACTGGTCTAGGGTTTATTAAAATGTGATTTTGCTTGATTATCTATGTTGGTATAGTTGGTCTTATTTGAGTAGGAAAAAAAAATTGGGATTTTAGATTTTAGTCAAGTCAGTGGTCAAAAGACTTTGACCCACAATTGTGTTAGTTGTTAAAAAATCAATTGGGTCAGTTGTAGTTGTATAAACACAAATTCTCGTATGTGACGGAAAAAATGTGAACATTTTATGATAAATAAGAATGAATGGAGGTTACTTTTAAAATGGTCACATTTAGGCCGTCACAATTTGTGACCCGTCACTAGAGAGACCAACTGTTGTATGAATGTATGATTGATTGCTTTCTGTTAGGAGTTTCATCTCAATGAGACGTCTTTACGATTTTGGTCGTGTTGTAGTCAGTTTTCGACTAAGAAGTTCTGTAAAGTTGGATTTGTTGTGAACTATTCGTAGAGTTTAAAAAGATTAGGGTAGTTGATTGTAAATGTTACTACTGTTTTGCTTTTCTGATAATAAGAACTTCTGGTTGTTGATTTTGTGTAGCCTATCATTATTTTGATTAATTCCTGGGTTGAATTTATGTTTATTGTTCTTTTTTGAAGCTAATTTGCACTTTTATTGCAAGATTTGCCATGACTAAATTACTTGGAACAAGGTTTTGGAAGACCCTTTTGCATTAATTCTTGCGGTGAGCAATTGAGCATAACTTATATAGTGTCTGATTTACGGATTTGGTCCAATTGACGTTGTGGATCAACCCCGGGGAATTTGCATTGAAGAATGAAAGGGGGGTGGGGGTGGGGTTTAAGGCTCTCAGCTTTAAAACTCACTGAAAACACCTACTGTTTTTTTGGATATATATTAGGAGGAAAGAGAAGGGAATTAGAGCATTGGTGTCTTCCTTCCGAATCCTTCATATGTTGGGGGTTTTTATATTTGACTTAGTCGAGGGAAAATAGATCTCTCCATTCCCCCTCCAATTATCTATCTAAACAAGGAAAATTATCCTATTTCCTTTTCCCCCTTATCAAATCTTCCAAATTCCTTCATCCAAACAAGGGGATACTCTTCTGGAAGCTTGTTTCTTAGATACGTGTCAGATTTAAGTTACCTATAAAGTTATTCCAAATGATTTGTTATTGTGATACACTGATATGTTAAGATTATCTATATCTTTATCGAACTCCTTCATTAAATGATCTCATGTTAACCAATTAATGTACCCGCCTATCTATATGGTAGATGGTTCTTGATGAACTGTTATTGAAATTTGTATCGAATGGTATAGCATACTTGGTTTATTTGGCCTTTGTGAAATTACTTGAATGGTTAGACGTGTTTCGCGATTAGAGTGTTTATGCTATATGCCACTGATGCTTTTCAGATTTTGACCCCTCGTGTTTGGGCTTTCACCGTGGCTTTTGCAGTGTTATAATACCTGAACTAGTAGAATCTGCATCTAGAAAGGACAAAGTGGCATGGCTGTGGAGAGTGACCGACAGGTTGATGTATCTGATATAGGCAGTGTTGCGGTATCTGATGAGAAGCCAATTGATGATTTTGTAAGAAACGAGGATGTCATGCTTGCAGATAGGGGTGTTTCTACGAAGGAGAACCAAGGAACCAACAAATCTCTACCCCATAGTGCTGTGGATATGGGTATCTCAGGTCTCAAACCATGCGTGACGGGCCTTAACCCATGCGTGACAGACCTTAACCAGCAGACTTTTGTTTCGGAAGTAAGCAGTGAATTTGGATCCATGGAAATGCTAAACGATGAAAGGAAAAATGATATGAAGGATGAAGCTAAAGGCGTGTCTGCCATAGAAACAAGCATTCCTATGGAGGGGAGCCAAAATACTCATGTTTCTGAACTAAGCAGTTTTTTAGTGTCTAGAGAGAGTTTAAATGATGATTCTCATGATGGAAACAATGATGTTAAGGAAGAAGTTATGGCATTTGACGCTTCTGTAATGCTTTCGCCTACAACCTGTGAGGACGAAACCAAGGAGTTCCTTGCTGCTAAAATGATCACTTCTGTGGCAAATCAGGAAAACAAGGCTGGAGTTAAGGCCAACGTCACCGTGGATGAAGATAAGGTTGATGGTGCTACTAAGTTTAGTTCTCCTCCCATCCTTGCCAAGTGCACATCTGCTATAAATGGTATACCTTTGGCTGCCGAAATGGTTGAGGGACAGACAGAATCGAAAAGACTTGCTGAGTTAAGAGAGCGTAAAAGGAGTAAATATCTGTCCCCTCCTTACGTGAACCTAAGCGTGTCAAAAAGTATGAAAGGTTTTCATGGAGAACATTCTTCTGTTCTTGGAGATGGGGAGGGTAGTGATATGCAAAAGTCGTCGCCAAGTCTTTCAAGGAGTGGAAGCAAAAGGAAATGTAAAAACGGGTCGAAAAAGTCTTTTCCCTCACTTGATAATCTGCAGCAGATAAATGCATCTTCTGGTGCATTACTCTCAGAACTTCATTTGGCAGCTTTAGATTGTCTTCATTCTTGTGAGAATGACCATTTTGATGCTACTGTGATATTCTTCACTGTATTCCGTTCTTCTGTATTTCACGATGAGCCTAGTTCCAAGGTGGACAGGAAAGAAAAGGAATTGGTGAAAGAGGCAACTAAAGTAAATGTTTCTATTGTGTATGACGACAAGGTTCAGGATATTCAGGCAGGAACTCCAAATAATTCTAAGCCTGAACCAAAGAAGAAAAAGAGAAAGGATAAAACAGCAAATGGTTCGACAGATTTGGTTCCTGATTCTCTTTATGATGTTAACGTGAGTATTGCTCCAACGACGTCATCTCTAGATCTGACTCAGGGAAATAAAGCTGCTATCTCATTGTCTTCCGAAACTAAGGAGGCGGTCAGCATAGCACATTCAAATGGTAAGTCCGCAAACACCAATGGGCTGGCGGATGGTTCTCAGGTGGAGGACCCTTCTGTACTTGCTGGTATGCTAGGTCCTAAAAAGCGGGGAAGGAAGAAAGGGACAGTTGACAACACTCCAACCCCGGATGGGAATCCCGAGAAAAAGAAGAGGCGGAGGAAGAGAAAGGACGGAACCTATGCTGATGATTTGCCGAATGTGGCAAATGCAAAGCCCATCTCATTGGAGGTATGTCTGCCGAATGTGGGCCCAAATCCACCCACTCCCCTAGGTCAGTTGAACACCAATCTTGATTCGGCTTCTCAGCCTGACACGGTGCAGCTTGATAATGGGCCGTCCCTTGGTCAGATAAGGCAGAAGCTTGAGATGATGACATCCATGCTGGATAATTCAGGGGATAATCTGTCGTCTGAGATGAAAGCAACATTGGAGAATGAGATACGAGGACTTCTGAAGAAAGTAAGGACCATGCCAAGCTCATCCTCTTAGTCGACTTTGTCTTACGGATCTTTTTTGCCTCAGTTGCTATTAGCTTATTTTAGGGGAAGCCGCATGTAGTTTGCTGGCGAAATGTATGGTAGTAAACTATCTTTAGGAACTTAATGCAAACTTATGACTAATGTGCACAAACTTTCTGAAGCTATATTTAATCTTTAAGCGTAACCAAGTCCCTTTGTGTATTAGTAGTAGTTTATTAATTACAAACATGCAGCAATCACCAGTAGTATCAGTGATGCATGTCTACTAAAAGAGCAGGAGTGCACAGGATGATAAAATGGGCACAACAGTCGGCAAGGGCAAACAATATTACCCCAGTGCCTCAATGGTACGCAAACTGCAGGGGTAAACAACGAAATAAAAAACCAAGCTCAACATGCCACGCCACCCTTCCCCAAAACTTTCGTCTCAGATTTTTTCTTTTTCAAATTTTGTTCCATTCAATTGACCCGGGACCCCATACTCCAATATGGAAGAAACAGCTTATAAACTAAGCTTAAACTTCTTGTCGGAAAACTTAGATGGTAAAACTATAGGGCGATAATCTTAGACAGGTTGATATCCCTTGTCAACAGGAAACCTCACACATGCTTCCTTTAAAAAGGAAAACAAAATTAGACGAGCCTCAGTTGCAAACTTTGTTGAGCTCTATTGTTTTGGCAAACACAAATTCTCATTTGTGACGGGCATATCCGTCGAAAGCTTGCGACTGGTCAAATAATACCCATGTGGGTAGATAAGACAAAATCTAAGTGCCTAGGGAGTAGCATTTTGTTGTCTTATCTACAGCTTGCGACGGATATGTCTGTCACAAGAGAGACTTGTTGGGTCAGGAAATAGGTGCTTTAGAGGACCCTCAGTACTGCCACAGTGCCACCCCTATTTTCTTGCTTTCACAAGTCCATTGGTTGTCTAACTAGTGACAACCACAGACAGACGACGGATTTCAAATCCTACCATCATTGAAACTTTATTTACATTTTTTTTATCTTCTGTCCACAAATACAATTACCAAAAACAAAATATAAACACTCCAGGAGCACTTATAACGAATGGTAGGACAACAAGAGAAGTTATTACTAGTATGCTAAATGTGAAATCCTTCACATAATTGTGTAATATCAGTGGCGATACAAAAATTATTTCCATCCCAAAAGAACGCTAACCAATTTTCTAGACGGAGTACTTTGGTTGACAGCACTGATACACCAGATATAAGAATTAGAGACCAACTGTCTTGAACTCTGAAAACCAAACAAAATTTGAGCGACGTTTATACTCTTGATTGAACCTACAAACTAATGTTTACGATAAAACAATGTCGCACATTAATGATGAACATGACCGTTAGTCACAACTCACAATCTACTTCTTGTTCGCCTCCTCGTATTCAGCCTCGGGGGTCTGGTCCCCTCCTGATGATGAAGCACCGCCGTCTCCACCACCGGACATGTGCTGTCCGATCTTCGAAACAGCCTTGTTTGCAGCGTCAGTCTTTGCCTTGATCTCCTCAACATCATCCTTCTGCATGGCGTCCCTCAAGGCGGACACAGCATCTTCGATTTCCTTTGCAACTTCGCTTGGAATCTTCTCCTTGTATTCTCCCAAGCTCTTCTCCACACTGTAGATGGTCGTATCAGCTGTGTTCCTAGCATCGATTAGAACTTTTCTCTCTTGATCCTTCTGGGCGTGGAGCTCAGCTTCCTTAACCATCTTTTCAATTTCGTGCTCCGATAGACCACCAGAAGACTTGATGGTAATTTGTTGCTCTTTCCCGGTGGATTTGTCCTTGGCAGAGACGGTGACAATGCCGTTGGCATCAATGTCGAAGGTGACCTCAATTTGAGGAAGACCTCGTGGGGCTGGTGGGAGGCCTTGGAGTTCGAACTCCCCAAGCATCTTGTTGTCCGATGCCATTTCACGTTCTCCTTGCAAGACCTTGATGCCAACTTGAGTTTGGTTGTCAGCTGCTGTTGAGAACACCTATACGAAAAATAATGTACAAATTAGAAACAGAATAACGCTGGAAATTATAAGACCACCGACCCCAAAAAAGTAGATAAATTAGAAGCAACGGTGAGAAATGGTATTATCAAAGGCACCTAGGACAACATCACTGAAATCAGAATAAAAATAGATCAGAGACATAATTGGTTTTTCAAAGGTAAACAAAGCATCTCCACAAACAAATACTGTGTAAGATTGTGTAACTTGAGAATTTGTGAAGTCTTAACAACTTTACAACCTTATCATGCTTCCTCAACCTAACCAATAGTACATTTAGCGATTTGACACTGCTAAACTGCTCTCAAAAATTGGTTATCCACGTACGAGTGTACGACCAACACTACGACCAGTAGACAAGCCCCAATGTCAGGGGAATGTATACGACAGCTCTTCAAACAAAAAATTCGTATACAATAAGGAGAAATGTATAGAGAAGGAAGCAACGGGCGTACCTGGCTCTTCTTTGTGGGGATGGTGGTGTTTCGGTTGATGAGTCTGGTGAAAACACCGCCCAAAGTCTCAATACCCAACGAAAGAGGAGTAACATCCAAAAGCAATAGCTCCTTGACATCTCCACGTAAAATACCACCCTGGATAGCAGCACCCATAGCAACTGCCTCATCAGGGTTTACTCCTTTACTTGGAGTCTTGCCAAATAGCTCCTGTACAATCTCTTGCACTTTAGGAACTCGAGTCATACCACCGACCAAGAGAACCTCGTCAATCTCCTTAATAGAGACACCTGCATCCTTCAAACAGTTCTTGCAAGGAGCACGTGTCCTCTCGATCAAACTTGCAACCAAGGACTCAAATTTTGACCTTGTGAGCGTGATGTTCAAATGCTTTGCTCCGGAAGAATCCGCACTGATAAACGGGAGGCTGATGTCAGTTTGTGAGGTGGAAGAGAGTTCTATCTTGGCTTTCTCGGCTGCTTCACGGAGCCTTTGCAAGGCTAGGCGGTCGTTCCTCAAGTCAATGGCGTCAGTTTTCTTGAACTCAGAAACCAGAAATTCCAACAAAGTGTTGTCAAAGTCTTCTCCTCCGAGGAATGTGTCACCATTTGTTGCTTTGACCTGAATAAAACAAGTAGGCTTCAATTTAGGAGAAGCCGGGCACCATAACAACATAATACTCGCTCTATCCCAGCACATAATTTATGTCATTTCATTATAGCCCATTCCCCCCAGTTACATAATGTTAACTTTTCAGGCATATTTTGGCCGGTAAAGAATGCGAGAGTCTGGCTCAACTGCAGTTGCCAACATTAAACTATTTTCAGGAACCAAGGTAGCAACAGTCACACAAGAAAAAAGAAAAGTACCTCAAATACTCCATTGGAGATTTCAAGGATTGACACGTCAAAAGTCCCACCACCAAGATCGAACACAGCAATAAGGCCTTCCTTGTTGCTCATGCCATAAGACAGGGCAGCAGCAGTAGGCTCATTGATAATCCTCTGAACATCAAGTCCGGCAATACGCCCAGCATCCTTTGTTGCTTGCCTTTGCGCATCATTGAAATAAGCTGGGACAGTAACGACGGCCTTGGAAACAGATTTGCCTAGATAAGCTTCTGCAGTTTCCTTCATCTTTGTTAGAACAAAGGCGCCGACCTGGCTAGGAGAGTACTGTTGGCCATTGGCCTCGACCCAAGCATCACCATTAGGAGCCCTCACGATCTTGTATGGAACCATTTTCATTTCCTTTTGTGTTTGTGCATCATCGAATTTCCTTCCAATTAGACGCTTGGCCCCAGAGATTGTATTTGTAGGGTTGGTTACGGACTGACGCTTAGCTGGGGTACCTACAAGAAGCTCGGCTTTCGGACTAAACGCCACAACTGACGGTGTAGTACGGGCACCTTCCGCATTCTCAATCACTTTGGGGCTCTGCATAATGGTTTTGACCAAAATTCAGCAAAAGACAGATGATATTTGATATCAAATGGCGGCAAATATGGGAAGCTAGGTCGGACATCTCATACCTTTCCCTCCATGATGGAAACACAAGAGTTAGTGGTACCCAAGTCGATACCAATGACATCACTCCCAGCAGGTCTCGAGCTGTTGAGACACCATCATTTTAGCAAAAATGAAATATTCGTAATGCAAAGTCCAATTACGAAGGTTACAAGCAGAAGTGAAGCGGACTTCTATTAATACCTGAACGGTCTCACCAGATTCGCCAACCTTTGACCCATAAATGGACTGACAGTAGATGCACCCCCATTTCCAATAATCTGCACACAATCGATAGATAAAAAACACCACCATATGATTAGTCTCTACTCTTTAGAGCAATTCAACATAATGTCAGGCGAACCACAACAAGGATAGCACATTATCTTCCTAAATCCAAATACAGGAAGTTCGCACTCCCTCTGACTCGACAACTAGTTCTTTAGTTTCAATCAGTCTTTCTGTCAGAGATATTTGTAAAAGCGTACAGAATGTAAAATTTCAATAAAAAAACCCGAAACAACCAACAAAAGGCTTCCATTTCTGTATTTCTCCTATACCATCCAAACGATTACCAAAACAAAACAAAAAATCATAATCATTATGGCTAAAACCAAAAGCTCTCATTTTTCGAAATATGAGACATAGTCCTAAGTAATATTACAAACCATGATCATATGCTCTCACAGCACATTATGCACTAGTCAAATAACACTACCTTCAGTTGGTCTCTCATAAAACGGAATCTTAAAACGGGTCAAATAACACCTACTCGGATAAAGTTGATGCATTTGTGTCAATCTATCCTATATGAACTATCTTAGCTTTAAGACGGACATACCCGTCTTAAATGGTAATTTATGAAATACAAATTCTAACTAAAATTGACAACAAGCAACCAAACTTTAATCTTCAAGATTGCAACTGTAGAATCCAACAAACACAAACATATACCGAATCACTAACCCTAACACAGTTTGTCACAATTAATCAATCAAATCACGATTAGAAAAAAAATGATCGATTAGCGGAAAAACAAATCGGTAAACAAATCGAATTAAAGATACAGTATAACATATCACATCAATAACAATCAAACAAAAAAATGCGCAAAAATCAGAAAATCGGAAATCGGAAATTGCAAATCATGAATGAATAATCAAGAAATGACGAAAGAGAGAAAGAAGTATACAGATTTAAACGGAGTAATAGACCGAAGTTCGCATCTGCGAAGATTTCGGAGAATAGTTGAGGCGGCCATTGAAGAAGAGGTTTAGAGAGAGAAAATTGGAGGAGAAATGTGGGTGTAGAATGTTGGTGGTTATATGAAGAAGATGTGTGAATTAGGGTTTAGGGTTTAAGAGAGAGAAAGAAGTAAGAAGAGAGGTTTAGGTTTATGTAACTTGTACACACCTCCACCTTATGACTTCTGAACTTTCTCGAGACTTTTTTGCCCTTTCTTGCTTTCCAAGAATGAATAATCAATTTTTTTTCGGAAAATTCATGCGGTACCCTTGAGGTTTGACGTTTTGCACGATATGCCCAATTTTTACATCCGAAAATGTTTAAGAGGCCATAACTCGTGTTTACGAGCTCAGAATGTGACAATTTTTTTTTTTCAAATCGAACATCTTTTCGAGAACTACGAATTGAAAAAAAAAATTATCGAATTTGAAACTCGTGACCAAGAGATATGATCATTCAAAGTTTTTTCGATAAAAGAAACTTTGAATTACAAAAAATCCTAGCCACGATATCCGAATACGACAATTTTTTTTTTCAAATCGTAGTTCTCGGAAAGATGATCGATTTGAAAAAAAAAATCATCACTTTCTGAGTTCGTAAACATGAGTCATGACCTCTTAAACTTTTTCGGATAAAAAAATTGGGCATATCGTGCAAATTGTCAAACCTCAAGGGTACCATGTTAAGTGCTTATTTTACATATATTTAGTAGCTTAATTAGGCTTATTTTGACTCCCCTTGATATGATTTTAGGCTAGTTTTGCATGGTTTCGTCATGTTTCGATATATACTACGCTTTGGTATGTTTCGTGTTTGTTTCAGGTCAAAACGAACCATCCTTGGAAAGGTATCCATGATAGGAGTGATGAAAAACGAGTTCCCGGACATTGGAATGAAGAACAAAGGCTTAGCTCCCATGAGCATAGAGATTGAAGTATTTTATGAAGAAGAGAAGTTAAGAAGATATCCCCCGGGCGGGGGTGAAATGAGCCCCGGGCGGGGAAACTAACACCCGAAGCAAAAATTGGGCAGAAGTACTCCCCCGGGCGTGGGGAAATTATCCCCGGGCGGGGGGACTGCGAAAACTCCTATTCGAGTTTTGGAAACTCCAATTTAGCTTAGTTTCCAAGTTCTAATAAAAGACCTATTATTAAAAACCCTTAGATACTTAGTTTTAGACACATTGTTTTTATCTTATGCTTAGATTAAGAACCCTAATTACAAGAACTCTCTAGATTAAGATTTAATTACTTCGCTCTTTGGATTATTGCAATTATATTTCGTTCTATTCAACATTCAGGTTCTTTAATTACAAGTATTCTTTCATCTATTCTTTTAGTTATGTCTTATATTGTTTTAATTATGAATTGTTTGTCTTCTTTTATTATGAGTGAGTAATTTCCCATCTAGGGTTCGTAGGATTGTTGTAGGGATGACAAGCATGAATTGAATTGTTAATTTTGATTACCTAATTGGTATCTCGGATTTAGATAAATATTTATATTGAATTGGATTGTTGTTTTTGATTGAATGAATCTAAAAGCAACTTAATTGTTCAATGGGAATTGAGAATTGTTTTGTGACGAGATTTATCCACCAAGTTCATCATCTAATAATAGGTTAAAGCTAAATCAATTTGTGGAAGCAAGGCGGTTTAGTTTAGAACATTAATCTTATCTTTGATTATTAGTTATTCATGGGAGTGTCTAATTGATAATTAGGACTCAACTATCAACTTAATGCCTCTACTTGGTTTAATTTGCTTATGGAAGTAGGTAGATTGATCAATATTAGGGAGTTTAATTGTCTCGGAAGAGTTGTTAATAGCAAATTAGATAGTGTCTAATCCGAGTAGTGATTTGGTAATTATTTATCTTTAGTAGAGCTTGTCGACCTATAACGAGACTATGAACCTTAGACCTTTTAGTTATTGATTAAAACCGTTGTTATTTGCTTATAAATTTAGTCTAGCTAATTCTTTATTATTGATTCCTCGTAGCTAAAGTATAATCTAATTCGACTAGTACTTAACTTTACTTCCCTGAGATCGACTCGTAAGCATCTACAATTGACCCGTACGCTTGCGGTATTTTTAACTGAACATACCTCGTGAATTTTCCGATTTTTTTAAATTTTTTCTAAAGAAAAGAATTTTTAAATCAATCAATAGTTGTCATGTACAATACTCTAAAAGTCTAAATCATGTATAGCGCGACAAAACTGAGTTGAACTGATCTAATTAATTAAGCTGATTGAAGTTAATGAAGTTAAGTGAAATTAACTAAATCGAAATTAGACTATGAAGTCGTGTAAAGTAAAGTTTTAACAAAATTATAGTGACTGAAATTAAATTGAATTAAACTAAATGTAGCGAAATTGAAATAATCTAAATTAAACAGAAATGAATTAGAGGCTAACTTTATTCACATGAATTACTTCTTTCAAATTTGTTAAATTTATAAATGTCACTTTTCTTTTGCATTGATTATGAAGTTTTTGGCATACTACACATGCTCTTAAATTGAAGCCTTTATCTAATCACACTTGTTAGGGGTCGTTTGGTTGCATGTAGGAACTTTTATTGCCTATGAGGTGAAAAATCACATGATTTTGAAATTCATGTGAATTGGAAAATGTTGTTTGGTTACATAGAGGAACTACAATTCATGTGGGCATTCTCACTTAACTAGGGGGACCTAGGTAAGCAACTTCCCCCATTATGGAGGAATTAAAATTCATGGGAAGTTGCAATTCATGTGAATTGGTGTAACCAAACAAGCTACCTATTTTGCAATTCACATGAATTAGACTTCCTGTGTTTTTTAGTGGCTAACCAAACGACCCCTTATTATCTAGTTTTTGTTCTTAGTATTGCGAGCTCTACATTGGGTTAATCGGATCTCATGTCTCAACACAACACACAATTCAATTTATGAGTATCTGTATAAATGACTTTATCAACTAAGTTAGTTAATGAGAAAAAGGATTATACATCGGAGGTACTAGCTCAAAGTATTACTGTTAGTTAATGTGTGTAACCTTTGCTTTCTATTACTTTGAATATATGTTTATTGTCGATACGCATACAAGTTTTTTCTTTTATATATGGCATACCAATGATGGCATTGCCATTAAAAGTTAAAACGATCACTTGTGTTAATGAAGGTAGTAAAGATAATTCAGAGTAATTAAATTTAACAATTGTGGTTTGAAAAATGCCAAATGTCAAGATAACTACTTAGATTTAATTCCCAATTATTTGTTTGTCTTTGATTAAAATACCCATCTCAAATAACAAAAAAAGATAAATAAATGATTGGAATGAATAAAATAGTATAAGTGCTTCGCTATGTACTTTTGGATTAGGCCACAAAAATTTTTAAAACGTGGACAATAGCTCAAGCACGAAAATATATCAACTTGGCCTAAGTCACATCAACATGTGTACGCCCTTTAATAAAGCGTCATGTAAACATCGACGACGTTTTAGGAAACATCGACGACGTTTTTCATAAAAAAGACGAAATTGCCCTTAATGACTTATACTCTATATCTCTCTTATCTCTCTCTTCTTTAATTCTCCTAAAATCAAAACAACTAAATTGAACTAAAAAAATTAAAATCGTACAAGAACAACAATTTGACTAAATCCAACAACAACAATTTTACTAAATCGATTATCATGGCGGACGATTACTCTTCCAGTATGTTCACATATTAATCAAATTTTACGTTTTTCAATTTTTTTTTTCCCAGAATCCGTTAAATGTTTCTTTATACTTATCTAACTTAATTGATTTACGTAACGTCTTAGTTAATTAAAATTCAATTGCGGTTTTTTCAAAAATAATTAGGAAAAAATACCATGGTCAGATGAAGAACTGGATGTCATGAACCATGGCCAGACAACCATTTCACACGTCTGACCATGGTGGGACGTGTGAAATGGAGGTCTGACCATGGCCAGACAACCATTTCACACGTCCCACCATGGTCAGACGTGTGAAATGGATGTCTGGCCATGGTCAGACCTCCATTTTACACGTCCCACCATGGTCAGACGTGTGAAATGGTTGTCTGACCATGGTCCATGACATTTCTTTTATTGTCATCGAAAAAATTAATTTAATCAACTTAATTAACAAATTATAAAAAATTTTTTGGGTAAACCATGGACGGACTTTTAATCAAAAAATTCAAACCATGGGCGAATTTTTTTTTTTTGAATACCAACCATGGTATGATTTAAATTCAGGAAATCCCACCATGGCTGGACAACTAAATCACACGTCCCATCATGGTGGGATGAAAATTCTGAAAATCTCACCATGGTTGGACGTATGAAATGGTTGTCCAACCATGGTGGATTTCCAGATTTTTAATCCCACCATGGTTGGACAACCAAATCACACGTCCCACCATGGTGGGACACTGGGACTTGGGGGAAAAAAAATTTTCCCCCATGGTTGGACGTGTGATTTGGTTGTCCAACCATGGGGGAAATTATTTTTCCTCCAAATTTCACTATATCGGGATGAAAAACTCGGAAAAAAATTCAATTATTTCTATCTTTATACAAACAACTACAAATTAATCAAACAAAAAACAACAACAAACAACAAACAACAACAAACAAAATACAACAACCATAAACATCACATAACTATTTTAGAACAAATTAAACAAAAAAACAAGCAAATAAATTAAACCAACAATAAATCGAAAGACAAACTAAGAACAATCTTTATTTTAACTAAAACTTTACAAATTAAAATAACAATCTAATTTAAGTTACAATAAATCATAAGATTAGTAAATAGATCTAAGAAATAAAAAAAAAAAAATTGAAAACCGAAAAATGGCACAAGTATGACCGGCGGGTTGGCGGTGGCGGCGCAGGGGGCTACGGTGGACGGCGGCGCAGCAGGCAGCAGTGGGTGGTGGTGGCTGTGAGTGGCGGTGGTGGAAGTAAGGGTGGATGAGTTTTGGTTTTACTTGTTTAGTTTTTGGAGAGAATAAGATTGTAGAGAGAGAAAGGCAAGGGCAATGCTCGTCTTTTTTATGAAAAACGTCGTCGATGTTTCCTAAAACGTCGTCGATGTTTTACAATCCGGTTTAATAATCACTCTAAATTCGTTAAATTGATCAAGTATCAATGTATCCTGAATGTAAGACTTGAGAGTGTTGAGACAAATCTTGTACAACTAGTCTTCATTAAGTCGGAGATATTCATTTTAAGTTTGAGACGTACCAAATATCATCCCACATTAGTATATATGACAAAATCTTTTCTTTTTCACTTTCTATTATGCTTTTGTTCTATTCATCTCACGTGGCTACATTTAATCCGTCTTAAGTTTAAGACGGAAATACCCGTCTTAAATGAGAATCGATTATTCATGCTACTTCGTAGCTTTTAATTATTGGTTGATTGCACGTTGCAAAAATCTTGTGTCTATGAGAGAGCTAGTTGTCAGGTTGGGGTCAATGATACTGCACTGTCAAAATGGTTAACGTCTATACTGTTGAGAATAATTAGGAGCATCACTAATTATTCTCCTATTATTTTGTAACTAATTATAGTTTTATTCTTTCCTATGTACATGCTAGTCAAAGATTACATTCCCATGTAATTAGGTAACTCTCTCCTTGTATTTCCTATATATATATATTGTAACCCTTGTAAACATTCTGATTATCAATACAAATAATAACAATTATCATCACTCTACATGGTATCAGACGAAAGGTTCCGACTCCTTTCCAAACCCTAAATTCCCCACAAAAAAACGCCACCATCACGACATTGCCAGTCACCATGTCGTCCCATAGCATCCCCAACACCGACGAACCGAGCAAACCGCTTGTGTTTGTCAACGTGCACTCCATTGTCAAATTAGACGGTACCAATTATCCTCAATGGCGTCTTCAATTCGAGTCGCTCCTCCTTGGATATGGTCTCTTCTCCCACATCGATGGAAGTGCCCCTCCTTCAAAACTTATCACTGAGAAAGACAAAGAACCCGCTTCCAATCCGGCTTACAATACTTGGTTCCGGCAAGACAAGCTCCTATTCTCCGCCGTGGCTAGTACCCTGTCCGCACCCGTCAGTCCTCTCCTTACCCGATTAACCACGACCCATGAAGCATGGACCGCTCTCGCGGCTGCCTATGCTCTCCCCTCCCGTGGCCATATAAAACAACTTAAACATAAACTCAAACACACATCCAAAGGATCCTCCTCCGTCTCCGACTATATGACCAAGATCAAAACCGTCGTGGATGAATTGGCTCTCCTCGGCACCATGATTTCCCAAGAGGATGTCACGGATCAAATCCTTGATGGCCTCGACTCAACTTACCAATCTGTCATCGATGCGGTTAACGCTCGTGACCAACCCATTACTTTTGCAGAATTACATGAAAAGCTCATTCGACGCGAACTTGTCATCCAACAATCCGACTCCACCTCTACCACTGCCTTCCCTGCTATTGCTCACCCTACCCACACCCGTCACTACAACCATCAGCCTGCTCCTCACAAAAACACGACCCACCCAGCCCCTACCACCGCAAACCAGAACCTCAAAAATCCGTTTCGTGGCAAGTGTCAGTGGTGCCATGAGACGGGTCACACCCTTGCTTATTGCCCCATCTTCAAGAGCCTTTACCCCGACATCCAGGTGCCCAAATATACTCGCTCCCAGACCCCCACTGCTCAGGCCCACCCCACGGTTCTCGTCCCTCAAACCACAACCAAACCGTGGCTTCTGGATAGCGAGGCTTCGCATCACGTCACCGCCGACCTAGCCAACTTATCCCTCCATTACCCTTACGATGGCACCGATGAAATAGTCATAGGAGATGGTTCCGGTCTTCCTATTTCCCATGCTGGTTCAGCCCGTCTTTCATCTTCCTCTCATTCTTTCAATTTACTTAATGTTCTTCTTGTTCCGCAAATTAAAAAGAATATCATTTCTGTCTCTCAGTTTTGTGCTGACAATAGTGTTTCCATTGATTTTAACTCATCCTCTTTTATTGTGAAGGACTCTAAATCTGGAGCTGTTTTATTTTCGGGACCGGCGCAAGACGGAGTTTACTACTGGCCTGTGTCGTCTCCTCAAGTGCAAACCGTGGCTCTTCAAAATGCGGACTTACATCATCGCTTCGGTCACTCCCATTTGTCTGTTTTTAGTCAAATTATTTCTCGTTTCAATAACAATTTGAACTCAAAAAATTCTTTGTCTAATAATGATGAATGTCATGCTTGTCATATTTATAAGTCGCACAAATTGCCATTTACCGTATCGTCACTCAAAACTAATTTTCCTCTTGAAGTTATTTTTAGTGACTTGTGGACGTCACCGGTCTTTTCTTATAATGCTTACAAATACTATGTCATTTTTGTAGATCACTTTACAAAATTTACATGGCTTTTCCCCCTTAAGAAAAAATCGGACACTCACTATATTTTTCTCCAATTCAAAGCCACTGTCGAAAAGCAGTTTTCCCGACCCATACTTACCTTTTACTCCGACAATGGCGGTGAATTTGAGAAATTAAAACCCGACCTAGCTAAGTTCGGTATACAACACTTGACCTCCCCTCCGCATACCCCAGAGCACAATGGTTTTGCCGAAAGACGACATCGCCATATTGTAGACACCGGTCTTGCGCTGCTCCATCATTCCTCCATGCCCCTAGACTACTGGCCTCACGCTTTTCACACCGTTGTCTACCTCATAAATCGCATGCCCACTTTCACTTTACAAAATGAGTCCCCGTACTATCGTCTTTTTCAATCTCACCCCAAATACACCAACCTCCGTAACTTTGGTAGTTTGTGTTTCCCTTGGCTAAGACCCTACTCCCCACATAAATTGGATCCCCGGTCCATCGCATGTGTCTTCATCGGTTATGCCCCTAACCAACATGCCTACCTCTGTCTTGACCCGTCTACAAACCGTACCTACACCTCTCGCCATGTCCGCTTTGTGGACGCATCCTACCCCTTCGCCACACTCAATAAACCGTGCCCTACCCTACCCACCTCTGATGACTGGTGTACTCTCACCCTTGCTCTCCTCACCCGAGCTCACCCCACAAGTCAACCCCACCCCGGCTTCTCCACCAGTCACACCGCCACCATCTCCCACTCGGTCCCCATCTCCTCCACCGAACACTCTCACACCACCAACGCCCCCACCCCCACCCCCGCCACCAGCGCCCCCTCCCTTCCCTCATGGAACCCGGGCCTCTCACAACATCTATAAACCTCTCATCAGAATGAACCTCACGGCTCACCTTAGCCCAACTGAACCCAAAACCACCAAACAAGCCCTCCTTGACCCTCTTTGGCGAGCCGCCATGGAAGAACAGTATAATGCCCTCCAAACCAATGGCACCTGGGACCTTGTCCCCCCCACTGACTCCCAAAACATTGTCGGCTGCAAATGGGTCTTCCGCACCAAATACAATCCCGATGGTTCCATAAACAAACACAAAGCCCGTCTTGTTGCCAAAGGATTCCACCAACGTCCCGGCCTCGACTACAATGAAACCTTCAGTCCTGTCATTAAACCTGCCACGGTGCGAATGTTGCTTAGTCTTGCTGTGACCAATTGTTGGCCCCTTCGACAACTTGACATCAATGATGCCTTTCTCCAAGGTAACCTCACTGACACAGTTTTCATGGCTCAACCGGCTGGCTTTGTGGATCCAGCTAAACCCACACATGTCTGTCGCCTTCGGAAAGCTCTTTATGGTCTAAAACAGGCCCCCCGAGCTTGGTACAATGAGCTTCGCTCCTTCTTGCTCCAATCTGGTTTCCAGAACTCTGCTGCAGACACCTCTCTCTTTACTTTTCATGACTCCTATACTCTATTTGTTCTCGTTTACGTTGATGATATTATTGTTACAGTATCTTGTACTAAACAGGTTGCCACATTCATCGCCTCTCTTGCCACTCGGTTCTCCCTGAAGGATCTGGGCGATCTCTCCTATTTCCTTGGTGTTGAGGTCCAACCCTGCTCTGCCGGCCTCTTTCTTAACCAACGGAAATACACCACTGATTTGCTCTCTCGTGCCAACATGCTCGATGCCAAGTCGGCATCAACTCCTATGGACTCGGTCACAAAGCTTAGCCTTCGTGATGGTCCTTCCCATGATAACCCGACTGAGTATCGTGCTCTCCTTGGCGGCCTTCAATACTTGTCCCTCACCCGTCCTGACATTGCATTCTCTGTTAACAAGCTATCCCAATACATGCATCAACCCACCACCTGCCACTGGAATGCTCTCAAACGCCTCCTCCGTTATCTTGCTGGCACTGTCTCACACGGCATCACCATATTTCGTGATTCACCCCTCACTCTTCATGCCTACTCTGACTCAGACTGGGCTGGAAATCAGGATGACTTCACCTCCATGGGTGCCTACATTGTTTATCTTGGTCGCAACCCCATATCCTGGAGCTCCAAGAAACAAAAAACAGTTGCTCGCTCCTCCACCGAGGCGGAGTATCGTTCCATTGCCAACGCCAGCGCTGAGCTCACCTGGCTTGCCCACTTGCTTAGTGAACTCCGCGTCACTCTCCCCGCTGCCCCTGCCATTTACTGCGACAACCTAGGTGCCACTAGTCTCAGCGCCAACCCCGTGTTTCATTTTCGTATGAAGCACATTGCCCTGGATTATCACTTCATTCGGGAAAAGGTCCAATCAGGCTTTCTTCGTGTTGTTCCCATTGCTAACGATGACCAACTCGCCGACGCCCTCACCAAGCCCCTCCCTGCACCTCGGTTCTCTATGCTACTGTCCAAGATTGGACTCTCGTCCCGGCCGTCCATCTTGCGGGGGGATGTTGAGAATAATTAGGAGCATCACTAATTATTCTCCTATTATTTTGTAACTAATTATAGATTTATTCTTTCCTATGTACATACTAGTCAAAGATTACATTCCCATGTAATTAGGTAACTCTCTCCTTGTATTTCCTATATATTGTAACCCTTGTAAACATTCTGATTATCAATACAAACAATAACAATTATCATCACTCTACATATACTTTTCCTCTTAAAATGTACACTGAAAGGAAAATTCTCCAGCTTAGTTGAAAAGTCCTGACTTTTGGACTTTAGGCGTAAAGGTGAGACAAGTTGGAAACCATTGATCAATCGTCATTAAACTATGTTGATGACGGATAGTGCATCTCTCACAATATGCAAGTGGGAGGGCAAGTGAGGGACTCCATTTGCGCTCTACTTGCATATTGTGAGAGAGGCACTATCCGTCTTCAACTTGTGACGGATAGTGCCCGTCTTCAATGAAAATTTGTGTTGAGAGATATAGTTCAC
Source organism: Heliosperma pusillum (assembly GCA_022085475.1). NCBI lineage: Eukaryota > Viridiplantae > Streptophyta > Magnoliopsida > Caryophyllales > Caryophyllaceae > Heliosperma > Heliosperma pusillum. The sequence continues at coordinate 52,349 of JAIUZE010002681.1, read as the reverse complement.
TTATTACTCATTTAATCATTTCTCGAGTATTTATTTAGAGGAGTATTTAGAGCATATCACTGCACGAGCTTAAACTTGGCTAACGGGTCAATCGGGGTTGGTGTGCAAAAATTCGGTGAGTTAGGTCATTTTGGGTCCAGGTAAACAAATGACCGGGATGGAGGGAGTCGTTCGTTAATACATGAGTGATGAGTTTCAACTCCAAAAGGCTTGTGAGTTTTGAACAGAACAAAAGACAATTTTTGACCTTTGATATTCTCCAATTTCCTAAAATGGATTCACACCTTGTTGCGTTTATAAGATGAGTTTTCTTTGCTCTTTTACAGTAGATAGCCAAGTCTTTCCCGTATCTATTACTGTCCTGTATGAAAAAAATTGACTAGTATTCATAGTGTGTAAAGACGTAAAGTGTCAAGATCTTGAGTAAACCTATGCTGGATGATCAAAAATTTGGACAAGACAGATTGTGCAAAGAAGATCTATGATCGAAAATCAGCAACCGTCTTACACAACTACACCAGATAACGCTTATATTCAAAATCTAATGTGCATGAACTTAAATGAGACTGAACTGTGATTCTGAATGAAATATGTCAATGTCTTACTTATTAACCATATTACTCCAATATCTTCAGCATCTACAAATATAGCAACCACATAAAATCAGTCAATCAAATCTTCAATCAATTGATAGGTTCATATTGTAAATATGGGAAAGATAAATTCTTGTCTAGAGGCTCCCCTTATTAACCATAATTAACTTAGCATTGTATACTATAAAAACATGTAATCATTCCTTTGCAATAGACATTCAATTTTATAACAATACAACATCCTTACATGGTATCTAGGAGCCACAAAAGATCCTCCAAAAACCTGCTGTCACCACAACCAACCACTTTCAAACGAACCAAACAAGTTTCTGCCATCACCATACCACCCACCAACACCATGACCAACAACGAAACAACCATTCCCAACCCACACAACACTGCCGCACCATTAACATCTCTCAACCTCAATCATTGTGTCAAGTTGAACCCTCTCAATTATGTCTCATGGCACTTCCAACTCACTCACATACTCTTTGGATACAGTTTATTTGGGTTCCTTGACGGAACAAACCCACAACCAAACAAAACCATCACCGGAGCAGACAATACCGAAGCCCCAAACCCGGCCTACTATACATGGCTAAAACAGGATGGCTTGATCCTCGGTGCTCTTATGAGTACCCTCTCGGCAACAGTCCAATCGTTAATTGTCCGTGCAACCACATCCAAAGAAGCATGGGACATATTAGCAAGAACCTATGCAAACCCATCCCGCGCTCATATACTACAACTCAAGGATCGCCTTGACTCAATCGTGAAAACCACGGATCAAACCATTACCGATTATATGAATGCCCTAAAGGCGTGCATAGATCAACTTGCTCTCACGGGCAAAGTGTTAGACCCGGAAGATATCATATCAAAGGTCCTAAAAGGACTCGATTACAATTTGTACAAACCCGTCATGGACACCGTACGTGCCCGAGACAACCCAATCACATTCGAAGCTCTCCATGAAAAGCTTCTTCAACATGAACTCTTGATAAAACAACACCATACAAATGATGTGTTTCAACCCACTGCAAATTATTCCTATCGAAACAACAACAATTACCGATACAATCAGAATAACCGCCACTCCAACACCACCAACCAATATACCACCACGGTCCAATCATCATCCTCCGCCAATCCAAACCCGAGACCCTACAAGGGCCGCTGCCAATGGTGCAGACAAATCGGACATGTCATTGCAGACTGTTCTCTATTCCGCAAATTATACCCAAATATTGTCTTCCCAGCCCCACTTACTCGGCAGCAGCAACCACAGGCCCACACCGCCACATACGGCATCACCAGCAACCCGAACCCCTCTTACCTTCTAGACAGCGGGGCTTCTCACCACGTGACGCACGACCTCGATACCTTGGCCCTTCATTCACCCTATTTAGGGTCAGATGATCTCATCATTGGAGACGGATCTGCGCTCGAAATTGCCAACATAGGTTCTCTTCAATTACCTTATTCTTCTCTTCAATTGAAAAACGTATTATATGTGCCAAAAATTTCAAGAAATATTCTGTCTATTTCAAAACTGTGTAGTGATAACAACGCTTATGTAGTTTTCTCATCATCTGCTTTTTTTGTTAAGGAAATTTCGACGAATGCTGTGCTCCTCCAGGGACGGGCTAAGAACGGGATCTACGAGTTGAGCCCATCAAAACCGCTTGCTTACTCAACCCAAAAAGGCTCAAACTCGCTTTCATGGCATCATAAATTGGGACACCCTAATGTAGATGTTATGAATCTTATTAATAAAAATGCATCCTTTAATTTTTCTAATTTTTCTAATTTTTCTTATTGTGAACCGTGTCAAATAAGTAAAAGTCATAAACTACCATTTGCGATATCGTCCATTAAAACAACCGCACCACTCGATTTAATTTATTCCGACTTATGGACAAGTCCCATATATTCCCACGAAAAATATAAATACTACGTTGTATTTGTAGATCACTTTAGTAAATACATATGGTTATTTCCGCTAAAGCAAAAATCCGACACCACACAAGTATTCCTTCGGTTTAAAGCGCTAGTGGAAAAATATTTTAATAAACCAATCCGAAGATTCTTTTCCGATAATGGTGGAGAATTTCAAAAACTAAACCCGCAATTACTTGATAATGGCATTAGTCACTCTACCTCTCCGCCACATACACCGGAGCACAACGGGTATGCTGAACGAAGACACCGCCATATAGTTGAAACTGGCCTAGCACTACTCGCCCATGCGGGCCTACCCACCACCTTTTGGCCTTACGCTTTTAGTACGGCAACATATCTAATAAATCGCCTACCTACTAAAACGTTAAATGGTCATACACCATACTCACTCTTACATAAATTACAACCCGACTACACCAAATTACACAATTTTGGTTGTCTCTGTTTTCCATGGTTAAAACCATACACAAAACATAAACTTGACTACCGCTCCATCCCTTGCATATTTGTTGGGTACTCCACCACTCAAAGTGCCTTTCATTGCCTTGACCCGAAAACTAATCGCTTATATACATCTCGACATGTCAAATTTATAGAAAATGAATTTGCATATACTCGTCTTCTTAAAAACTCACCACCGCCAACCTCCAACACTAACCCTGATGACTGGTGTCAACTCGTCCTTCCCATCTTACAACAACCTACCATTCCTCCGTCTTCTCCTACTCACACTGTCTCCAACCGAACCCGACCCCCCATCACTCGAGTCTACACTCGACGACACTCCAATCCTCACATCACCAACACCCCTCCTACTAATGTCGTCATTTCACCTACCCCACCACCCCCTCCGCCCCCTATGCCAACAACTAAACCCCCCACCTCCTCCTTCAACTCGCACCGTCATCACTCGACTTGATCACAATATTCGACGACCCAATCCCAAATATGCTAATCTCGCTCATGCTTCCGCTACCACCACCACTCTACCAAACACCATAAAACAAGCTCTCGTTGTACCACAATGGCGGCAGGCTATGCAAAATGAATTCGACGCTCTCCAAAGAAACAACACATGGACCTTAGTCCCTCGTCACCCGTCTCAAAATATAATAGGTTGCAAGTGGGTCTATCGGATTAAATATAATCCTGATGGAACATTACACCAACATAAAGCACGCCTAGTTGAGAAAGGATTCCACCAACGTCCAGGCATAGACTACAACGAAACCTTCAGTCCTGTTGTAAAACCAACAACGGTTCGCTTAATCATCTCCCTAGCTGTAACCAATTCTTGGTCATTACGCCAACTAGATGTCAACAATGCCTTTTTACAAGGAACACTGACAGATAACGTGTACATGGCTCAACCACACGGTTTCGTTGAAGCCTCTAAACCCGATTTTGTATGTAAATTAAACAAAGCAATCTACGGCTTAAAGCAAACTCCAAGAGCTTGGTACACCGAACTAAAAACCTACCTTGTTACCTATGGCTTTAAGCAATCGATTTCTGACTCATCTTTATTCATACTACATACCAAAACTACCTGTATCTATATGCTCGTCTATGTTGACGATATCATAATTACAGGTCCAAACCAACAACATTCACAACAATTTATTAACAACCTAGCTCAACGATTTTCGATCAAAGACCTTGGACCATTATCATATTTTTTAGGCATTGAAGTCACACACAACACTCATGGACTTCATCTTAACCAATCAAAATATATACATGACCTTTTAGTTAAGTACAAAATGTCAGAAGCTAAACCAAATTCGACACCCATTGCAACCGACATCCATTTAACACGCGAAGACAACAAACCTATACAAGACCACCCTGAATATCGCGCTATTGTTGGGAGCCTACAATACCTTTCCTTAACAAGGCCCGACATTGCCTTCACCGTAAACCGATTGGCTCAATTCCTTCACCACCCTACCTCGTCTCACTGGTTAGCATTAAAACGTCTCCTTCGCTACCTACAAGGGACGCAGACACACGGTCTTCAGCTCTATCGCACATCACCATCCTGTCTTCATGCATTTTGCGATGCAGACTTTGCAGGCGATAAAGATACATATACCTCAACCACTGTATATCTCATCTATCTAGGCCGAAACCCGATTTCTTGGTCCTCGAAAAAGCAACGTGGCCTTGCTCTCTCCACAACCGAAGCTGAATTTCGTGCCCTTGCTGCTGTCACCTCTGAAACACTCTGGCTTCGTAACCTGCTCACAGAACTCCAAATACCTATCACCAAGCCTCCAGCTCTCTACTGTGACAACATGTCTGCAACGCTCTACGCTAAGAATCCGGTCTTTCACTCAAGAATGAAGCATATGGCCCTCTCCTTTCATTTTGTTCGTGAACAACTTCAGCTTGGCCACATCCGTATACAACATGTTGCAAGCAAGGATCAACTAGCAGATGCCCTCACCAAACCACTTCACAAACTCCGCTTTCATGAACTACGAGACAAGATAGGACTTCTGCCTACGACGTCCATCTTGCGGGGGCGTATTAACCATATTACTCCAATATCTTCAGCATCTACAAATATAGCAACCACATAAAATCAGTCAATCAAATCTTCAATCAATTGATAGGTTCATATTGTAAATATGGGAAAGATAAATTCTTGTCTAGAGGCTCCCCTTATTAACCATAATTAACTTAGCATTGTATACTATAAAAACATGTAATCATTCCTTTGCAATACACATTCAATTTTATAACAATACAACATCCTTACATTACTCTTGTAAGTGAAGTTCTTTCATAATTCAGTCCAAGAATCATGAAATTCTAGTTTACGACAGTGGAAAGTTTTATCCGCCATCTAATGTGTGTACCGGGTAACTAATACCCCATCCTACATACATAATAGCCATAAACCACGTACAGAGAGTTGCCACGATACTTGTCAAAGTGACAAGTCTACACTCAATAATAGTCAAGGGCACAACAAGTTTTACTAATTTAGAGCTTCATCTTAGACCAAAGAATAATCACTACTACACATTTTAATCAACTCATTTTTAGCAGAATGCTGAATTTTCTAACAACTTTCCTGCATATAAAGAAACTACTTGTAAAAAATTCCTAAACCACTTCCAACACAAGCTTTCAACCTAGTTTGCTCCATGGGCTCACTGGAAGTCCAAAATTCGCAAGCTACAACGCGAACCAGTGAACTCGACCCAGAGAAGCCCAAATTGGATATCAACGACGATGACATATCCCCAGTAGAGGAGGTTCGACTAACCGTAAACAACACTGATGATCCGACCCTACCCATATTGACTTTCCGGATGTGGTTCATCGGCCTACTGTCATGTGGACTCCTCTCATTTCTAAACCAATTCTTTTCTTATAGAGCGGAGCCTCTCATCATAACACAAATCCCGCTCCAAATAGCCTCCCAACCAATTGGTCATTTCTTGGCTGCTATCCTCTCTAAGACCCAGTTCCGAATTCCTGGATTTGGATCCCGGAAGTTTTCCCTAAACCCAGGCCCGTTTAATATCAAGGAGCATGTCTTGATAACTATATTTGCTAATGCTGGGAGTGATTTCGGAAATGGGGCAGCTTATGCCGTTGAGGTAGTCAGTATTATTAAGGCCTACTATAAGCGGAAAATCCCATTCTTTGTTGGCTGGATGCTCATTATCACCACTCAGGTAACTAAATATTTCAGAATTAACAATTACTTCGTAGTTAGTTACCTGTACGTTAGGACTGGAGTAACGTAAATTGCAGTGAAAAATATGAAATGACGCGATATGATAAATGGATAATTCACACGGTAACCTTAAAAAGGACCACCATTCAGTAACTATGTTACTGAAAGTCTGAAAGACCTTGCTACTTATATAGTGGTGCCTTATGTTTCAGGTATTAGGGTATGGTTGGGCAGGGTTGATGCGAAAGTACGTAGTGGAGCCGGCTCTAATGTGGTGGCCTAACACTCTCGTGCAAGTCTCTCTCTTTAGGCAAGTCAATTTCATTACTATGTACAGCTGTTAATGACCTTAACGACACACCACCGCCAAATTCATCAATTTGTTTGATGCAGGGCCTTGCACGAGAAGGATGCAACGTCTGAGAGACGTATAACAAGGGGAAAATTCTTCCTGATCGTGCTTATGTGCAGCTTTCTATGGTATGCTCTCCCAGGTTACCTGTTCACAACACTAAGCAACATATCATGGGTATGCTGGATATTTTCAAAGTCGGTCACAGCACAACAGCTTGGTTCAGGCATGCAAGGCCTTGGCTTAGGAGCCATAACGCTTGATTGGTCCGTAGTATCATCCTATTTATACAGCCCTCTCATGACCCCATTTTTTGCTATTGCCAACATTTGCGCAGGTTATGTTTTGATACTTTACATATTCGTCCCCATAGCGTACTGGGGACTGAATTTGTATAGTGCTCAAACATTTCCCATATTATCTGCAAACTTGTTCACAGCCAAAGGTCAGATCTACAACATTTCAGCTATAGTTAACGAACACTTCGAGCTAGATCAAATGCAGTATGCTAAGCAAGGGCAAATTCATATGAGCTTGGTTTTCGCTTTGACTTATGGCTTTGGATTTGCCGCGATAGCAGCCACTATTACTCACGTGGCTTTATTCTACGGAAGGTAATCTTACTATTTGAGTATTTACAAAAGCGACAATAAATATACCTTGGTGTCTCATAAACCCCGGGTATCCAACTTGTTCCAAAATATGGAGACGTTGATTATCGATCACCTTTGATAATAGGATATAAATATAATAGTTGGCCTCAAGTCCTCAACCATCACCTTAAGGTTTTGTCTGAAATGGTTCATCGATCACTAATGTATTCAAGATTCAGCACGGAAATATGAATTTGACGAGTCAGTCACCGATTATTTGTAAAGTATTGGTGTCATGTCCAGCCTAACATGTGGTACAAATGTTCAACTTACAGAGAAATGTATGAAAGATTTCGCGAATCATACAAAGGAAAAGAAGATATTCACGCCAAGCTCATGAAGAACTATAAAGACATACCATCATGGTGGTTTTATCTACTTCTCTTAGCGACTACAGCAGTTTCTTTGGTGCTTTGCATCGTCTTCAAAGACGAAGTTCAAATACCTTGGTGGGCACTCCTCTTTGCTTGTGCCATCGCCTTCATATTCACTCTGCCAATCAGCATCATAACTGCCACCACAAACCAGGTAACAAGATTAAGAAAATTCATTAGCATTCATCTGCAGACCATCATTTGAATAATGTTTAATGCTTCAAATGCAGACACCAGGGTTGAACATCATAACAGAGTACATCATGGGCGTTATACTACCAGGACGACCGATAGCCAATGTCTGCTTCAAAGTATACGGTTATAATAGCATGTTACAAGCCGTTTCATTCCTTAGTGATTTCAAGCTAGGACACTACATGAAGATCCCGCCACGATCAATGTTTTTGGTTCAGGTATGGCTCTAAGTTCTAATCAAGTAAATTTACCGTTTCTGACAAATGTAGCACAACATCCATCTACTTACAAATTACATTTTTAATTGCATCATATGACTTCTGCTTCAAAATATAACAAGCGTAAAAAATATAGTTAGACACTTTGCTTTATTCCATCATACCCTATAACCGTAGGAGTCTTTGGTTCCATTATAATGAAAAAAAATATGTTTCATTCTGCCTTACGAAAATCATCTCTGATTCTTGTGACTTCTTTTCCATGACTTATATAGTTCACAGGGACCATACTAGCTAGTACAGTCAACCTAGCAGTGGCATGGTGGATGCTTGGATCAATTCACAATATATGCGATACAACTCTGCTTCCGCCTGGCAGCCCATGGACGTGCGCTAATTATCATGTATTCTTTGATGCCTCGGTAATATGGGGACTGGCAGGTCCCAAAAGGATTTTCGAAAATCTTGGAACTTATAAAGCCCTTAATTGGTTCTTCCTAGGAGGTGCACTAGGACCCTTGATAGTTTGGTTCTTCCACAAGAAATTTCCGAAGAAATCATGGATTCCATTGATCAACCTCCCTGTATTTTTCAGTGCCACGGTTTATTTGCCACCAGCGTCAGCTTTAAACTACAACGCCTGGATAATAGTTGGAACAATTTTCAACTTCTTTATCTTCCGTTACAGAAAGCAATGGTGGCAAAGATATAATTACATTCTTTCTGCAGCTTTGGATGCCGGGGTTGCTTTCATGGCAGTTGTGTTGTATATATCACTAGGTTTGGAGAATAAAAACTTGACTTGGTGGGGTACAAATGGCGAACACTGCAATCTGGCAAGTTGTCCGACAGCCAAAGGCATAATAGTTGATTCATGTCCCGTTCACTAACCTGTGAATACTCTTTATATGGCTCTAGTTTATTAGTGACGTGTGAGACAGCGAACAATATCTGGTATTAAGGCCTCATTTCGAGTTTTAATAACAGAAGTGATCAAATTAGAAAGATGATTGTGCTTCTATTGCCTACTGAGTCAGACAGTGAGCATAGACAAAACACGGTATACAATCTTCATATTTAACTATTCCGAACATAATTATACTCCGATGTGCATACAGTTTGGTTACTGAAATCGAAATTTTTGCCCCGAAAACATTCAGACCTGCTTTAAAGTCTCGATTACTTTCGCATGGACTAATATTAGCTACTGGAATCCGGACCGCAATGGTAGCATAACCAGATACTTTAGTTTCAATGGCTTGCCCACATAGTAATTTACCTTTAATTAAAATACCTCTCATAAGGAAATAAAAGTAAACAAATGAAGTTGTAAGAAATACCAAAAAAAAACAGTTTCACAGCAATGATACACGAAAAGCTCTTACCACTTGAGCTGTCTTTTAAACATTCCAAAATTATATGGTAAATATAATTAAACACAACTCTAACTATGAAGTTGGGGTTTCAATTCTCACCAACGACATAGTGCGCTCATTGGAACAAAAAAATGTCCTATTCTAGAAAAATCAATGCTTTACGAGTATTTTTTACCATTTTTTTTTTTATATAAAAGTAGAGAGTCTTACATTGTGACCGTCTCACACAAGACTTAATGCCGCCTTAATCCCAGTGTATTGTACTCTACATTTGCAACCACAAGCACGCATATTAATCAGTAGACAGCTCCTATTTCCGAGCTCTTCAGATGTTGCGTTGTACCGAAACCTTCACTATCCATACCCATTAAGGATAGTGAGAATATCCAATGCCACACATTAATAAATAGGGGTAAGATTCACAAGATATGCTCATGTGATTTTCATTTATAAACTCATTTTTACTGTAATTAATTAAAAATTCCGAATCTTACCATATTTCAATACATTAATAGAATATAATCATATTTGTTAAGTTAGTATTTTGGTAATAACAAATAGGGAAGTTGTAGACAAAAACTTATTGGAATCGGAATTGGTACTAGTATATATACCATCTTCCTAGAACAAAAAACATAATTCCATATTACAAGTCCAATCACAATTCAGAAGAACCAAAAGATTATATATTACTCTCTGCTCGATCCCTGTTCATTGGTGAGTTTCCTGTCAAAGTTCGATTACTTTATTAATTCATTTACGTAATTTATTTTCGCAGTATGCTTTTTATCCGGGATAGTACTTTTTGTGCAACACTTTCGAAAGTTACTTAATTCGATAATTCTTTTTTTCGTATTATAGATTATGATAGTTTCAATATAAAGTATTTAAGTCGATAATTATGAAAATTATTGATCAAAGTTATGTTTTATTGTTATATTTAGGTTTGTGGTTATTTAGGGTTACTGCGTGTGTAATAATGTCCTGGGTAGACGTAAAAAAACGTACTGCGAAAATAAAGTCTCTTAATTTATTAGCTCAACTGAATTGGTAATTGGTGGTAATAATTGATTTGGGTGAATAATAATTAGGTAAGAGTTGGAATGGGTAAGCAGTGGTGCAGCAGCTGTTGTCGAATGCAGGAAGTTGCTACCACGGCGTTGGGCTATATATGTTGTACTGGTTGTGGGAAAGTTCTGGCGGAAATTTTCAAGGAGGAAGAAATTTGTTATACGAAAATTGCTGATGCTGTTGCGGGTGAAGATAACTCTGATAGTACTAACACCATAGCAGGAAATGCCACCATCGAGAAGCTAGAATCCGACGAAATTTCAGTACTCGGGGAGGCATTCAAAACACTTGGAGCGGATGACAGTAGTAATCAACAGCAGTAGTAATTTAAGGAGTTGGTTATCATAATGATTTAGTAGTAATTTCCTGACTTATTTCTTAGTAGTATCTCATTACGGTAATCAACTGTAGCACTATGTCATAAGAATCATTATCTATGAAATTTCCGAGTTTGAGATTACATGATCGAAATGAAAATCTCATCAAGTAAATTGACCATACTAGTATACTACCATAGCTGACTTATGCACTAGCACAAGAGCCATCTACATCCAGAACTTAGTAGTCAATCTACCACCACAAGCGGTGTTACTCTGACTCGGCAACTAGTGTAACAAGGAGTGTCGTGTTAAATAACACTATGGCACAGTATAGAAGTACTGAAGTAGTATAGATATACAAACGCTATCACGTAACTTCGCTTGACAAGGGAATGCCGAATGCTGGAATTTGATAAATCACATTATTAAAAGACAAGTTGCTAGAAATACGGAAAAAGTCGGTTTCACAGCAATGAACTGCAATGATTTGAATAAAAAATCATTGGTTGTATTCATTCATTTGTATGATGAAGGAGCTTCAACCTGGTGAACCATCACTGAATTCCTGAAGAATATGACAGGCAAGAAACAAATGCACAACCTCATAGATTGCAGTAGCGCCATCCATCCAGTCATAAGCAACAACAATATTACAATTTACGACTGTGCCTAAAGAGTTCCCTTGCGCAGTAGGGGGTCGGATGTACACAACCATACTCTTGACAAGCAATACAAAAAGTGAAAAAGCACTTGTATAAAACCCGTTTTACACTAACTCTTGTGTAATCCAGCCTTACAGTTGACTCGATAATGATTCGGCTTTGCGCAATTTAATACAATGAAGGCATCAGTAATTGTTAGTCACATTATTAGTAACAAAAGATTCAGTTAGTTCAAATCGTCGACAAATGAGTAGTTAAAACCTTATAAATTTGGTATTAATATAGAAAATAGGGTTTGGATGCTATCAAAAAGTTTCCACAAGACAAATTTGCAGGCTTACACAAATTGACCCGATAACGATTCGGCTTTGCGCAATTTAGTACAACTTTAATAAATTATTTAGTTGGCCTATGTGCTATTGGGCTAATCTTTTGCTTAAAGTGGTCTTATAGAACAATTAGTGTTACACAAATTCTTATTTCAGACCGAGGTATCCGTCTTAAGCTTAAGACGGATACCATATTCTCTCACAAAATACCCATCAAGGGTGAGTGGAGAGCACATGGGGGGAGCCCACCTTGTCCCCTCTACTCATTTTCTCTCACAAAATACCCGTTGTAAGATCCGACCCGTCTTAAGCAAGACCTATTCTTAGTGTTAAGCCATTATCGGAATGGGGATCAACAGAAAGTTTTCATCGAAAATGGGTTTACGTAAGTTCAGAATATTAATATTTTTATTTTAGATATTCGTTTTGGAAATCAAGTTTTCCATTAGGTAGGCAACTTAGGGTATATGGTAAATTCTGGATTTTCTAAAAAAAAAAAAATCATGAAACAAAATATATTAAACTTCACACGGTTTTATTTATTTTTTCAATTTTTCTAACGTGTGTCTGTCTACTGTCTAGTGACACTTTAATAATCTAATCTAAACGACTATGGTTTAGAAGATATTCTTAAGAGAAATTTTCAATTATAAACTCATTTTCGTAATTAATTATAATATCTCGTGAATCTTAGCATATTTCGTCACATTAATTAATTAATAGAAAATATTATCAAACTATCTCTTAAGTTGGTATTTTGGTGATCCCAATTTCTCATTTAAGACGGAAATATCCATCTTAAGTTTAAAACAAATCAAATAATAACCAACTTGCATAGATAAGACAAACAACTTATTATATCGTGGACATTTAACTTTTATCTTATTTAATATATTTGATCCATTTAAATGTCGAAACGAATATAGAGTGCTAACAGGAAAGTTGTAGACAAAAACCTATCGAAATCGGAAGTGGTACTAATATTTAACCCGTTTAAATATTAAGACGGGTCAAATACATAAAAAATCAACTCACTTGTACCTGAAAAATACAAAAAGCTTTGTCTTTATTACTATCATGAGAAAATAATTGACTCGTCTTAACTTTAAACGGACAGTGGTGTCTTGAGCCAGGGTTAGTGCTGGCAATGGGTCGTGCCGTGCCATGCTTCGGGCCGGCCCGTCGTGCATAACCGGGAAGCTAGCCCGGCTCACTCCCGGTTTTTCGTGCCTTCGGGTCGTGTCGTGTCAGGCCCGAAATCGTAAACCTTGTCCGCTGTCCGCACCTGACCCGACCAAAATTTTGGCCGTGTCGTGCCTGGGCTTCAGGCTGAGTCGTGCATGGCTCGATTTTTATGCTTTTTTTTTTTCGCATGTGGGTATTAATAAATGATTAAAAAAATGATAAGTTTTTTTATATCATAAGTATATATTTAGTAATTGACTAATTGTAATTAGAGGAAGAATTTATAATTATATTATAAAGAGATTGCAATTTGTAAGTATGTAGTGGATTATAAGTTGAAGATTGTAACTTTGCAAGATAAGAGAGAAATGATGGAATTGTTAATCAAATGAATTAAATGGACATGGTGTTTATAGTGAATTAAACTGGAAAAAAAAATACACTTCGAAATGGTAAATCGGGCTGTGCCGTGTCGGGCCATGCTCAGGGCCAATTTTCGTGCCTAACCGTGCCGGACTTCTCGGGCTCGTGCCGGGCCGGGTTAAAAGTCCGCCTTTTTTCTTTTCCTTGCGCCGCGACCCGCTCGGGGTTCACCTCCGTGCCGTGTCGGGCTGGAATTGGGTCGGATCCGTGCCCTCCGCTGGGCCCAAGCCCGATTTGCCAAGACTAGCCAGGGTTATTGCTAGTATATAGTATATACCAGCTTTTTAAAACAGAAAAACATCACTGCGTGTTACAATTTTACAATCACAAAAGCACCCAAAGAGTATATTTCCCTCTCTGCTCGATCTTTGTTCATCGGTAAGTTCTCTGGCAAAGTTCAATTACTTAATTAATTAATTAATTAATTAATTAATATAATTTATTTTCGCAGTAGCCTTTTGACCCGGTAGTGCTTTTTGTGTGATACTTTCCCTCAATTGGACTTAATTCGTTAATTATGAAAATTATTGATCCAAGTTATGTTTTTTAGCAAGTTTGTTTGTTATATTTAGGTTTGTGGTTATTTAGGGTTACGGCCTTACAGGGAGAAATATGGGAAAAGGGCGTAACGTATTCAGTAAAAAACGTAGTGAGAAAATAAACCCTCGTAGTAACTCAATTGAATTGGTAATTGGTGCTAATAACTGTTTTGGGTGGTTAATAATTAGGTAAGAGTTGGAATGGGTAAGCAGTGGTGCAGCAGCTGTTGTCGAATGCAGGAAGTTGCTACCACGGTGTTGGGCTATATATGTTGTACTCATTGTGGGAAAGTTCTCGCGGAAATTTTCAAGGAGGAAGAAATTTGTTATACGGAAATTGCTGATGCTGTTGCGGGTGAAGATAACTCTGATAGTACTAACACCATATCAGGAAATGCCATCATCGAGAAGCTAGAATCCGACGAAATTTCAGTACTCGGGGAGGCTGTTCAATCACTTAGGGAGCGGGTGACACTGATAACGATTAATAAGGACTAGGATTCTAGGAAGATGATGATCATAATGATTTTTTAGTATGCTTTTCATTTCCAGACTTATTTTTTTATCTTATTATTAATCAACTGGAGCACTGTGTAATAAGAATCATTATCTATGAAATATCCTACTTTCACTTTATTACGAGTACATTAATTTACATGACAGATAAAAAAACTCGTGTTTTGGTATTTCTATGTACTCTGAAACTTGCCTTATTAGGAAGTATAGGATGAGATCTGCTAATTCAATGTACCAGTGCATAGATGTTACATGCTAACTCGGGGGGTTTCCGAAAAGCGGCAGCTAAATTTTCAGGTTACTGCACTTCAATTTCAACTTTCTGGTTTGTAGAAGGTTATATGCAGTACCAGCGACGTGGCCTAATGCAATAAACTGAGCAAATATACACAGACAGTAGCACCATCCAGGCATAAACATCAACAATATTACAATTGTGCCGAAAGCGCTACCGCAAATTGCGGGTAGGGGGCCGGGTGTACACGTACTCTTGGCTAGCAACGCAAAAAGTGAAAAAAGAACTTAAAAATAATCTGTTTTAGACCAACTCTTGTGTAATGTAGCCTTTGTTATTGCGGTAGTATAAAAACAGTGGAAGAAAAGGAATAATCTTATCTGATTGTTGTGGCGTGACTTTAGATCACTGTCCTAAAGTCGTTTATGCCCCGTCTACTACACACGGTCTCAGTGGCACTCGACCCCCAGGATTACACAACAGCTGCAAACTTCGTGTAGGGAAGAGAACAGATGAGAACCACCATAAACGTTGCCATGGCTCTTTTCATTAAGTGACAGAAGACATTTTGTAGATCAGATTTTGTTTTGAGAAAGAGGAGTTGAACAGATTTGGTATTTTTCTGTGTTCTAAAACTGAATAAGGGTGGTGTATTATATAGGCAAATGGGGCTGGGCATGCATGATGTTGGTACTGCAGCACACAAGCAGACTGACACAAGCAACCTTACTGCAGCACACAAGCAGACTGAGATTTTATTTCAGCTGGAAAAAGAAATAAAAGGTGGGCAAAGCCCAAAGCCCGAGCCGAGCCGAGCCGGCCGTGCCGTGCGCGCGCGCGCGTGTGTGGTTGGTTAGATACTTACCACACACTCACCTAGTAGAGTTGTGTAAGGGGTCATATATAAACCCATAAAGCTTGTTTTTCATGGTCAATGTGGGATAGGAAAAAACAAGTGGGTAGCTTATTTTGAAGCATATATCCAACAATCCCCCACATGATTCAAAAGAAGACTCAAAAAGAAAGAAGACTATGGCAACGGAGACTCGGAGTTAAAACGCTGGTGTCTTGTGGACTTTAACCAGTGTTTAGTGACTTACATTTGGTCTCAACCGCCATTCTGGGTGGATTAAAGCCTTTAACCTTTAAATGGAGTTGGTTTGAGATCAAGTGCGCACTTACCGATTCTCAAATTAGGGTGAGAACTCGCGACATTCATGAACTCATCATGAATAAAAACTTTGTAAATATCTTTTACTTGGATTTACCAATTGCCCTCTCAAAGTATTTCCTGGTATTTCATGAATGCCTCTAAAGATTCCAAGCCACAAGAATCTCTTGGGGGTAGGGCAAGGTACCCCCCACATTCACATAGGTGAGTTCATCAAGTTTGACTGTCACAAACCATCCTTTTGGACTATAAACTCATTAAGAGCAAATGCTCATCCTTACAAAATGACAGTAAAAACACATACATAATACTACATTTAACACAACAATGGGAATGGAAGTAGTATTTAACAATCTAAGTTCCTTGTGATTTCGTTTGACCAGTTGAACTTAAACAATTAAGACGGGTATCCATCACAAGTCACTTCTTTACAGGCTTTAAACCCATTCCCTGACTCCAGCACTAATTTTCTGCAGAGGCCTTTAGTAAGAGGATCGGCAATATTCCTCTCAGATCTTACATACTCGAGTGATATCACATTATCTCTGATCAGATTTCTCACAATTCCATGTCTTAAGCGAATGTGTCTCTTTTTGCCGTTATACGCTTGATTATTTGCTACCCCGATTGCAGCTTGCGAATCACAGTGCATGGAAACTGATGGAGTCGGCTTCCCCCACAAAGGAATATCTGCTAGTAGCCCTCTTAGCCATTCAGCTTCTTCTCCTGCCAAAGCTAAAGAAATGAACTCAGATTCCATGGTAGATTTAGCAAGACAAGTTTGTTTAGTCGACTTCCAAGAAATAGCACCACTAGCAAGAGTAAACACATAACCACTAGTAGAGTGAATCTCATCATTACCAGATACCCAGTTAGCATCACAGAAACCTTCCAGAACACAAGGTGTTTTGTCAAAGTGTAGGCCCCAATCCATGGTGCCTCTTAGATATCTCAAAAGTCTAATCAAAGCATTCCAATGATCTCTACTAGGATTATGAGTATATCTACTAAGCCTACTAACGGTGTAGGCAATGTCAGGTCTAGTGCAATTCATTAAAAACATGACACTACCAATCACTTTAGCATATTCTTTTTGAGACACACTATTACCATTATTCTTCGTTAGGTGAATACTAGAATCATAAGGAGTGTGAAGTGGTTTACAATCATATTGATTAAACTTTCTCAGAATTTTCTCAACATAATGAGATTGACTCAAAGACAAACCTGATTCAGTTCTACTGATTTTAATGCCAAGAATAACATCAGCCTCACCCATATCTTTCATATCAAAACGTGAGCTCAAGAAGTTTTTTGTTTCATTTATGACATACATGTTGGTGCCAAAGATAAGCATGTCATCCACATACAAGCAAATTATCACACAACCATTTTCATCATGTCTAGCATACACACATGAATCAGAATCATTAACCACAAAACCATTTGATGTTATCGTTTTGTCAAACTTGTCATACCACTGTTTTAGGTGCTTGTTTTAGACCATACAATGACCTAATCAATTTGCATACCTTATCTTCTTGACCGGGAATTACGCACCCCTCGGGTTGTCTCATATAAATTTCCTCATGCAAGTCACCATTTAAGAATGCAGTTTTAACATCCATTTGATGTATGACAAGATTATGAATGGATGCAAGTGCTACCAATGCTCTAATTGTGGTTACCTTAGTCACAGGTGAGTAGGTGTCAAAGAAATCTAAACCCTTGGTTTGACGGTTCCCACAAACAACCAACCTAGCCTTGAATTTATCAATGGACCCATCTGGCTTAAGTTTCTTTTTAAAAACCCATTTGTTACCTAAGGCTTTACAACCCCTAGGAAGCTCAGTGATCAAGACCCATGTATTATTACTCATTATCGAATCAATTTCGCTATTAATAGCCTCAAGCCAGAAGGAAGAATCGACCGATTGCATGGCCTCTTTATATGTTCTAGGGTCCTCTTCAAGTACGAAAACATTAATCTCATGTTCATTTAGACACATGTTTTCAGTTAGCAAAGATGTGACAAAATCTGATCCAAAACTAGTTTTGGTTCTGACGCGTTTACCTCTTCTAGGTTCTACAATTTCATTGGTAGATGCATGCTCATGAGATGAAGAAGTAGATGCAATAGGCAAGCAAGAGTTTACCGTTTTCATAGGAA
This sequence comes from Heliosperma pusillum, assembly GCA_022085475.1. Taxonomy (NCBI): domain Eukaryota; kingdom Viridiplantae; phylum Streptophyta; class Magnoliopsida; order Caryophyllales; family Caryophyllaceae; genus Heliosperma; species Heliosperma pusillum. The sequence continues at coordinate 34,308 of JAIUZE010002681.1, read as the reverse complement.
AAATATGCTCAAAAAATTCAACATCTCTCGACTCTTTAATAGGTCCAAAACCTGATGACTCTTTAATAATTAAACGATATGCAGCACTGTTTGCAGCGTGACCAATAAAGATAGCATCCACAGTTTTAGGTCCAATTTTATTTCTTTGAAATTCAGGTAGACCAATTTTAGCCAAACACCCCCACACTCTGAGATAGTTAAGGTTCGGAGGGTAACCTTTCCATAATTCATAAGGGGTTTTACCGGTTTTCTTATGAGGAACACGATTTAAAATGTGACAAGCATACAAAATAGCTTCTCCCCACATATTAACAGGCATTCCAGAACTTAAAAGCATTGCATTCATCATATTTTTAAGTGACCGGTTTTTCCGTTCGGCTATTCCATTTTGTTGTGGAGCATAAGGTGCGGTGAACTCGTGAATAATACCATGTGACTCACAAAAATTCTTTAGTGGTTTACCGTCATATTCTCCACCTCTATCTGATCTGACCCGTTTGATTTTTAGATCTAATTGATTTTCAACCTCAGTTTTAAAGATCATAAATTTTTCTTCAGCTTCGTCTTTTGTACTCAACAAGTAGACACGTGAATATCTAGAGAAGTCATCAACAAAAGTGATATAGTAATGTTTGCCTCCTCTACTCATAGAATTTCTAAAATCACCTAGATCAGAATGAATTAACTCTAGAAGACTTGTAGATCGTTCTACACATTTATTAAATGAAGCTTTGGCATGTTTTGCCTCAACACATATCTCACATTTATCAAAACATGTGTTACTAAAACTAGGAATCAAAGTTTGTTGTTTTAGTCTTTTAATAGACGCCACATTCACATGTCCTAATCTAGCATGCCATAAAGAAACAGACTCAGCAATATAAACAGAAGCAGAAATATTCTTATTGATAGTCTCAACATCAAGTACAAACAGACCAGCAATACAAAATCCTTTCCCAACAAAGTTCCCATTTTTCGTGAGAACAAGCTTATCAGATTCAAAAGTCAACTTAACACCAGCCTTGTTAAGGAGTGAGCCGGATATGAGATTTCTCCGGATGTCGGGTACATGCAACACATTGTTCAGTTCAAGAGTTTTCCCGGATGTCAACTTGAGAAGGATTTTTCCCTTCCCTTCAACTCTGACTGTGCTAGAGTTACCCATGAATACATTCACCTCCGGGTACCTCCGAGTACTCTTTGAACATTTCTTTAGAAGTGCATATGTGCCTCGTTGCACCCGTATCCAACACCCATTCGGAAATATTACTTACCAAATTAACTTCCGACACAACAGCAGCTATAATATCATCTGACTCGACTAGGTGGGCTTGAGACTTGTTACGCTTATACTTAACATTATGACCATCTGGACAGAATTTAGACACATGACCAGTTTTACCACATGTGAAACACTCGCCTTTGAACTCCCTTTTATACTCCCTTTTATACTCCCTTTTCCCTTTGAAATATTCTGTTTTCTTAGGTCCAAAATTTTGATTTGTCTGATTTGATCCCTTTGAAAAATGTTTTGGTCCTTTTTGAAAATTTTTCTTAGACTCAACCAAGTTAGCAGTGGAGGACGAATGATCAACTTGTTTTCCTTTGGTCTGAAACCTGTTTTGTTCTTCAACTTTTATGTGAGACACGAGTTCTAAAAGAGTAAATTCCTTTTGTTTGTGTTTCATATTGTGAACAAAATTCTGCCAAGACGGGGGTAATTTATCAAGAAGACAAATTAGCTTGAAACATTTCACAGATTTTCATACCTTCAGCAGAAATTTCAGAACATAATTTTTCATAGTCGTGAACTTGGTCTAAAACGGGTTTTTGGTCAGACATTTTAAAAGCAAGCCACCTACTACAAGCATATTTTTTAGACCCATAATCGTCACTACCATATTTGATTTTGAGAGCATCCCAAATATTTTTAGCGTTAGACAGTTTTGCATAAATCATATAAAGGGAGGGGTTCATGTAATGAAGTAGCATTCCTCTACAAGTTTTGTTATCGCATGCAAAGTCCCTACCACTATTAGGGGGAGCATAAGTATTTGTAAGGGTGTAGTCTACACGAATTTGACCGAGAAAGAAGTCCATTTTATCTGCCCACATTTTATAATTTTTTCCGTCAAAAGGGGCCAATTTAGACATATCTGGAATAATGGGGTTCGACAGAATGGAGGTAGAGATGGGTATAGCATCGTAACTTTCACTACCGGAAGCCATAGTAAAAAGAAATTGATAAACGACTTTAGATTGTTATTGCGGTAGTATAAAAACAGTGGAAGAAAAGGAATAATCTTATCTGATTGTTGTGGCGTGACTTTAGATCACTGTCCTAAAGTCGTTTATGCCCCGTCTACTACACACGGTCTCAGTGGCACTCGACCCCCAGGATTACACAACAGCTGCAAACTTCGTGTAGGGAAGAGAACAGATGAGAACCACCATAAACGTTGCCATGGCTCTTTTCATTAAGTGACAGAAGACATTTTGTTTTGAGAAAGAGGAGTTGAACAGATTTGGTATTTTTCTGTGTTCTAAAACTGAATAAGGGTGGTGTATTATATAGGCAAATGGGGCTGGGCATGCATGATGTTGGTCAGGAATATTTCCTGCAAAAGAGAAGTGTACTGCAGCAAGCTTCGTCAGGAATATTTCCTGCAGCACACAAGCAGACTGAGATTTTATTTCAGCTGGAAAAAGAAATAAAAGGTGGGCAAGCCCGCACCGCAGGTGCTCTCCCAAAGCCCAAAGCCCGAGCCGAGCCGGCCGTGCCGTGCGCGCGCGCGTGTGTGGTTGGTTAGATACTTACCACACACTCACCTAGTAGAGTTGTGTAAGGGGTCATATATAAACCCATAAAGCTTGTTTTTCATGGTCAATGTGGGATAGGAAAAAACAAGTGGGTAGCTTATTTTGAAGCATATATCCAACAGCCTTAACAAGTTGACCCGATAATGATTTGGCTTTGCGCAATTTAATACAATGTTAGTAACAAAAGGTTCAATTACCGCAAATCATTGACAAATTCAGAGGATGACAGTGCTTATGATCAAGCACTTGGAAGTTGGGAAGATAGATTATTTTAAACATTTCCAAATTACATGATAAATAGAATTAAATGTCACCTTAATCCCAAAGGGTGACGCTCATGTATAAAAAATATCTAGATATGATGTCCAGGTACATTCAAGTCATTTTGGGTTTCAATATTGAGTTTCAGTCATCAATATACAGGTCGAAGTCGGTTTCAGTATATTTTGGTTCGATTTTAAACAATTCAAGTTGAATAGTTCAGGTTCATTCGATTTTGGTTTTATTTTGAATATTACAAATTCAGAGTCTTGGATGAAGTTTAATGTATACTTTTAAATGTACGGTCAGATGTCGATTCAGTTAATTTCGATCGATTATTCGGGTTCAGTTTACTTTTGTCAGGTCTAGAAATGACTACTATATGGTATAAATTTGAGAAACTCCAAAATATAACTAGGTTGAAATTGGTAGGGAATTGAGTCCAACTAGTTTTAACTCGTGCAAAATTGCACGGGGATGTTTTTATGAAAAAAGTAAAAATATTATTATTATAACATATATGATAATGATGATATATTTGGGTGGAATTTATGAAATTAGTCAAATATATTTTACAAACAATAATTCTTGTGTAATGCGTTTTTACACTAAATTAGTGTAAAACGACCTTGCAATTACTTATTGAAATACTAAATATAGATGAAAAAATTGTATAAAAATTAATAAAATATGTACGTATATTTTAAAATTGGATACTAATTAAAAATGGTTACAATATATGATAAAAAATGGTTACAATTGATAAGAAAACATGTGCCAAACAAAAAAAAACATTGTGTGTCATAATCCTACGCAAACATAGAATGCTTCAAATCATGTAGGAAGATATGTATTTGCACGCCTCAAGGGTTTTAATATATGGTTAATGATAATAATTTTTTTATTTAGTTTTATAATTTATTTTACAATTATTATTGGTGTAAATTTTATATCCAAATATTAGTAATATACTGCATTTATAAGAATCAATTTTGTTCTTTTTAATTTTGCTCCACCGCCCAAAACGATAAGTGATTTATTCTTAGTAAAATCTAGATTTTTTTTAACTTGTCCAAATTTATTGCTGGAAGATTTAAAATATTTTTTATAGTAGTCGAGAAATAATGCAGTATGGTAAAAAAGTTGTGACTTCCTTTATGACTTTCTTTCTTTATTATTTTTTTATTTATATATTTATCATACTTGATAAAAAGTACTTAATGGAAAATAGATTTTTTATAATTTTTTATAATTTATTGTTTTTTAGTACCGTCAATAAATAAATAAATTACTGAATATGATAAAATTTAATTATTTGTTTTTAAAATATTGTTGGTAAATTTTTTATTGAACTTGGAGTATAAGAATTCTAACATCTGACAATAAAAAGAAAAAGCAGTTGAACTTGGAAATTAAAATGGGGTTTATTTAATTGGAAGTTGGAAAATATGTAGTGGTGATGTGGATGAATATGGAGGCTTTATTTGTTTGGGTTTTAATATATAGAGGATTTCAATTTCAAATTCTAAGGGTTCTCCTAAACGCTTGAACTATCTCAATTTGCTGAATTTAATTCCACTAGGTTCTCAAACACACATGATTCTATTTTATATTTAGTTTTTATTACCCCTTTAATATATCAAATAATTGATATATCCTTTTACGTCATTTCACCCACAATCAGTTAACGCGTGCTCTAAAGCAATACATTAATAAATAAGGGTAAGATTCACAAAATCACAAGTTATTCCCATAGAATTTTCAATTATAAACTCATTTTTTTTACAGTAATTAATTCGAGTTGTGAATCTTGCGTTATTTTGTTACATTAATAAAATATAATCATATTTATTATTTTGTTTTTTGCAATTATTTGTAGTAAAAAAAAAAACTATTGGAATCAGAAGTGGTACTAGTATATAGTCCCTCACATCTACATCAAAAGTGACATTGAGTTTTTCACACTTGTCGAGTCTCGTTTTGCAATGTGAATATCTTTAGTTAGACATTATTAAATATTATAATAATTTGATATTCTTATAACATTCCTGACGATGAATCAAACAAAATCTCATGGGACTATATTTTCACTTTTATATTAAGAATAATTACCAAATATTCTCCGCAATATGAATAGTACCAAAAGTCCGACCTAACGGGAGTGAGTATATATACCGGCTTCCTAAAACCAAAAAACACAAATCACAAATCACAGTAGCAGCCGAAGCTAATATTTTCCTCTCTGCAAGATCCCTGTTTAACAGTAAGTTTCCTGGCAAAGTTCAATTATTAATTAATTAATTTACGTAATTTATTTTTGCCCGGGTAGTATAGATGAATTGTTTTCGTAGTATAGATTATGATAATCTAAATATAGATCAAGTATTTTAATTGAATAATAGTAATGAAAATTATTGATCAAATTTTGTTTGTTATATTATGGTTTGTGGTTATTTAGGGTAACGTAAAAAAAACGTATTGCGAAAATAAAGTCTCTCAATTGAATTGGTAATAATTAGGTAAGAGTTGGAATGGGTAAGGAGTGGTGCAGCAGCTGTTGTATGAGAGTGGAAGTTGCTACCACGAAGACAGGCTATACATGTTGTAATAATTGTGGGAAAGTTCTGGCGGAAACTTTCAAGGAGGAAGAAATTTGTTATACGAAGAATGCTGATGCTAGTTCCAATACTAACATCATATCAGGAAATGCCAGCATTGAGAAGCCAAAATCCGACGAAATTGCACTACTCGGGGAGGCATTCCAAACACTTGGTGCGGTTGACACTAATTTATAAGGTCTAGGAATCTAGGTTTCTGTTTAGTAGTATCTCATTACGGTAATCATCTGGTGCACTATGTAATAAGAATCATTATCTATGAAATTTCCTAGTTTCAATTTATTTACATGACAGTCATGTTTTGATGATTCAATGTACTCTGAAATTTGCTCTATTATGAAGTAAAGGGATGAGAAAATCAGGGGTTTCAGAAAAACGGCAGCTGTATTCTCAGGTTACTGCACTTTGATTTCAACTTTCCGAATAAACATGCCGTTGTTTAAACCCCTGGTTTGTTGAAGGTTACTTCTTGCTATGATGTAGATAGTGATATACAATTGGACGATCTTCTTAATGATGACAAGGGATGAATCTATTTTATATGGGAACCTCCTCAAAAAATAGAGGAGCCCCATATGTAAAATGGGGATGTTGGTGTAATAGTGGGGTTACCCATTAGAAGAGACACAGAGGAGAAATAGCTTTGCGGATGCTCTAATCATTAATTGAAAGTAATAGGCTCATTTTTTTTCAAAATAAAGCTTTGTAATTAAGAAATCAACAACTCTCCTATAGAATCGTCCTATAGCATAGGACTGGCTCAAACGGGGAAAATCCCAAAGTTAATATTTAATTATATTCATATTTTGATTTTATTTTGATTACCCAATATTTTATGATGAATACTAACATATTTAAACGTGTAAGTTATCAAAATAACTAGTCTATCGCTTAAATTGGTGTGTTGAGCCATTGTCGGAATGAGGCTCAACATAAAGTTTTCATCGAAAATGGGTACATAAGTTCAGAATATTAATATTTTTATTTTAGATATTAGTTTTGGAAATCAAGTTTTCCACTAGTCTTAACCCGTGCATATTACTTTTACGACTTCAATATACAAAATATATGTTAATTAAGTACTAATAATAAGAATATAATTAGACGTAATATCTTTAATCAATAAGTTGTGCACATAATTTACCGTTGTTTTATTGGACACTTGATCGAATTATGTCCAATATAGGATGATAATTATAAATTTTTCTTTAATTATAATTATTAATTAATAATATATTTCACGGGGTTTGTATGATTTCATATTAGAAGAATTTTCTAAGATATATTTTGTATATTTAATTTATTTATTATAAATTATCTAATTCTACATAGGATTTTTTTTCACAATAACATCATAAGTAAACATATAGTATTCTTTGTCAACCCATTACTTTTATTTACATAAATTTTAAAATAACACTGTGTTATAATGTAAGACAATCCTTTTGTATATACAAAAAAAAGTAACAATTCATTTACTACTATCAGAAAACTTAATACAGAAAATAAGTGTTATTTGTATCATGAAACTATCTCATACAATGACTATTATTTTAGCATTTTTTTTGGTATAAATAAGTATAACACAATTTAGGAGTCTCTAGTAGCTCTATGTGAGAAACTTGGTTCATAATACAAAACTTGGCCCATAATAGGTATCTACATCCTCTTAAGTTTTAACTCTAGATATGAACTTCCATGCTTCCATATATATATAGTTACCCTATACGCATCTCACCGTCCTTCGATTCTCACACTCAGCTCTCTCGACCTTTTACCGTCCTCTAATTCGTATTGTTACTCTCACGGCTAAATCTAATATAGATATATATATCCATACCATTTTCCGATCACCTTGAATTTTATATAATTAATTCGGTTTTTCAGTGTTTTTTATTCTACTGTGAGACATAAAATTTTTCCCCAATTTTTTTTTTGTATAAAGTCAAGAGTATTCGAATTTTTTGGTATGAGATTGATTTTATTTGCTTATATTCTTTGTACTTTTCTTGGTTTCATAGTTTTTCCCTTCGCTTTTTTGTGTGTATTTTTCTAGGTTACATATTTCGTCACGTCGTAAAATTTTCAAGCTTTTTAAAATTCAGTTCTCATTTGCATTAAATTATATTTAAATCAAATATAGATGTCTCGTAATTTCTGGCAATATGACTCAATATTCCAAACCCAACAATATATTCTAAGCTGAATACTTTAGCACTGAAATATATCCAATTTGTAATTTTTTTTTTCTGTATTTATATTCAGTTTTAATTTTTTTAATGTGTAGATTGTATTCCTATTTCTACACTAATATAGAAGATACTCCGTATATATTATATATTATATGGTTTGCATTGCATAGGAATGTACATATACATGAGGGTGTAATTAAATCCCATCAATAAAGGTGGGTCCCTGTAGGAAAAAAAAATTAACCCCTAAATATGAGGAGCCAATAGAAGCCTCCAAAAAAACTTAGCTTTTATATTAACTAGTTTTAAACTCGTGCAACAAATGCACGGTTTATAATAATGCGCGCTATTATTAAATACATGATTTAAATAGTTTAAAATTTAAAACGTTTATTTACAACGCTAAATAATTCATGTATAATACATGTCTTTTTATTATTTTTATGGAGGTGGCGGAAAAAATATCATCTATCAAAATCACACATATATGGGTGAGTGGGTGACCCTCAAATTTAAAACTCAATTATAATATGCTTATTAGTATATAAATTATTGCAGGGGTTAATTTTAACGATTTGACTAAACGTATAAATCCTAGTTAGAATTTCAAATGCAATTATAAAATATTGTTGGTAAATAAATATAAAATTAGAGATATTTATATTAGCTTTAAAGTAATTGCAAGTAAATATAATTTTTTTTTGAAGTGGCTCACATATTATTTATATATTTGTAAAAGTTATAATATTATCGAATGCCATTTAATTGTAATTTTTTTCTTAGCACAAGTAGTGGGCCAATTTTTCCTCTCTTTTTCCTTTATTTCAGCGTCCAATGAGAAGCCAAGAATTGTTTATGCTTTAGTATATAGTAGATGAGAGATGAGAGATGAGAGATGAGAGATGAGAGATGAGAGATGAGAGATGAGAGATGAGAGATTAGGTAAGCAACTAGGGTATATGGTACATTTTGGATTTTCTAAAAAAAAAATAAGGTTTTTCTCTTGTGTACCCCCATGTTTTTTCAGTTTCTATTTTATACCCCTCCGCTTTTGTAATCCCTCTTTAATACCCCTAACCTTAATTAAAAACTTTAAAACGTGACCTAAACATGATTTTCCGTCTAATGCTCCGTCTATTAGACTATGTGGCATGCTTAGTTGGCAATTTTTTCCCCTTCAATCTCCCTTTTGGCAATTGAAGGCCTTAATTTTAAGAATCAAGCTTGCAATAGGTGTGGAAAAAATGCTATCATTAAGATATCCGGGTCAATTAATAATCCAAAGAAAGCATATTTTAAATGTGTAGATTGCAATAATTTTGTGATGTGGTTGACTGAAGATCATTTGACTATAACAAAAAGGTTGAAGATAGCTTTTGAAGATGAAGTTGATGAAGGAGAAAGTTATGGGTTTGAAGGAGATGGGATGAAGGAGCAAGTTCTAGGTTTGAAGGAGGAGATATTGGGTTTGTCGAAGTTTATGAAGTTTTATTTGAAGTTTATCTTAAGTTTGTTTGTTTTTCTTGTATTAGTCATTCTTATGAAGTAGTTGAATTGTAATCCGACTTGTTATCAATTCCAGAATTTTCCAGAATTGCATCTTCTTGGAATTAGCATGAGAATGTCTATGAATTTCTATGAATCTATATGAACACAAGTGAAAAAAAAAAGCTTTAATGAACATTCCAAATTGCTGCCATCAACCTGTGTTTTCATTACAAAAAGAAGCCTTAATGAACCACATTTGTTTTGCTTACAAAAGGTACTTATCTAATAGTTTTCAACCCAAATCGCACACAGTTTTCCTAGCCAAAAAGTGATCGACCTTTAACAGTTATGAGCCATTACACAAACAGATAAACCTACACATATTCTAGTTTGTCTTTCTCTTCTTCCCAGCTGTGCTAGTACTTGCAACATTTTCATCTTGTGTGTTTTTATTGCTGCTCAGAATGACTCCCTCCAACTCATCCAAAGACTTGAATGTGCTTGAGGCTGGTGTCATTCTCAAGACTTGACTGCTTCTCTTCTTTGTCACCTTCCCCTGCATTTCTTCCCTTTCTCTAGCCGTGTACCCTCCTTTACATGTCTTGGAATTGTGACCAAGACATTTACATTTCTTACATCTTATGGTGATGGACCTCTTACCTTTCTTCTGCTCTCCTGGTTCTCTTTTCCTGTTCCTTGAGGGCCTTCCTATTGATCTTTTAAGGGTAGGGGGTTCCAAATTGGGCACATCAAGTGCAGGCCACTGCTCTACATCAGGGATGGGGTGTATTGTTAATCCATAAGCCTGTTTGTAAGTCTTAACTGAGAACCAGTCACTTACAAAATCAGCAGGTTCCAGTTTAGCAAATAAAATTGCTCTTATATCATGCTTACATGGTATCCCACTGATTTGCCATGCTCCACAATTGCAGGTTCTTTCCTTCAGATTAACTGGTAAATGTGCACCACCATCAGACACTTCATACTCCCATCTATGTTCTGATGCATAAGCTTGACATCCCCTTGAGTCTTTTTTTAGTACTCTGAGCCTTTGCATTATGTTAGGGCAGATTCCATCATCTCTCCACTTTTCAGCAGCATGTTTCCTTGTTGCATGTCTCACCATTGCCATTCTCCTAATACCTGTATTTAGAAGTTCATTAGGATCATAGAATGTACACTGAATAAGAAAATAAGTTGCAATACTGTTAATTATAGGCTATGAGTTACCTTCAAGTAGGCTCAAGATAGGATTACACCTATGAACACCTATAGTGCTGTTGAAGCTTTCAACAAAATTTGAAGTGTTCTCATCACTACAAACTTTAGGGTCAAACATGTGCTTTGTCCAATGCTCTTTGCTACCTAGGTCTAGAAACCATCTACCACAGCCTCTACCTGCAGTGTGCACAACAGCCTCTAATGCTTTCTTGAATGTATACTCAGAAGTAGCATTCACAACTCTCCAGAAAAGGGTATGCATCAATAGTCCAGGATATTCAATCTTAAAGTTCTTGCAGAGATGCCTAGCACAGAACCTCCTAGATGCTTCAGGCCAAATTTCTTCAAGTGCAGGTTCAACACCCTGTCCATGTAGGTCATCAAATGTATTACATAATATCAAAACAGTTAATGCTAATTAAATGCAATTGATATAAATCAAAACTGACTGATTACCTTCTGCCTGTCTGAGATGATTGTCCACTCTGTTCTTTCATTGTCCTTAAGAGTATTTTTCAAGTGCCAAAAGAAAAAGGACCAGCTGTCCTTGTTTTCAGAATCAACAACACCTATTGCTATGGGAAAGAGTTCATTGTTACCATCCATTGCAATGGCTGAAAGCAAAACCCCACCATGATTCCCTTTTAAGTGTGTCCCATCTACCCCAATCAAACTCCTACAACCAGCTATCACACCCTTGAATTGAGCTTTGAATGAAACAAAGAAACTCTTAAATTGCAATGATTTTTGAGGATTATCCATCTCAATCCAACTACAAAAAGCAAGGCTGCCAGGATTGGTTTGCTTAACCATTTCAGCATAAGTTGGAAGAAAGTTGTAGGACTCATCATGTCCACCATTTATCTCTTTCAATGCTAGCTCCTTCATCTTATATAATGTTGAATACTTCATTTCAAGTCCATATCTAGCCATCAGAAGCTTATTAATGGAGGGACCAGAGATGGCAGGATTAGCCCTAATATCTTCTAGCAGATGTCTTGCAACCCACACAGAACTTGCCATAGGATTGTGAGTTCTAACACCAACACAACCATGCTCTGATGACCTAATAGACTTTATGGCCCATGTTCTCTCATCAGCAAGAACACTTGCATGAATTCTCCACTCACAATTTGCTGTTGCACACTCAGCTGTGTACCTCCTGCCATCAGCCTTTATCACTACCAAGTAGAAGCCTTCCTGAATACAAAAATCCCTTAATACATCTTTAAAGTGTTCCTTATCCATAAATAGCATCCAAGGCCTTAGCCTAATAGCACCAAACTTCACATCATCATATAATTCACCATTCTCCCATAACTTTGCAGAATAGCCATCATCCTCACTACCAGTCCACACAGGTTCTTGATATGGGACATAACCATCATCAATATGTTCAAGTGTTGAACTCAGTAGGTTGTCCTCTTCCTCCACGTCACTAGCATCATCCTCATCCTCACAGAGGTCTTCATCCACAGGCTTATAACTACCATCTGAATCAGAATCTTCAATAACATCGTAATTAACCTTCAACCCTCTTGTGACCATTCTACTACATCCTTCACCAGCTTCTATATTCCTCCTAGTTTTAGAAATATACATACCCCTCTTCATAGCAGTGGATTTTGGTAATTTAACATGTAGACTAGACTTAGTTTGACCCAACTTACCAGTTCTCCTTGGTGATATGATAACAGTTTCATCATTACAATTCTCTTCATCAACTGGTGCTTTTTCTTTTGAAGGTGACATTGAATTATGATTCAGTCTCACACTTCTCCTTGGTGAGTTGACCACAGTATCATTGAGCACAATTTGACTAGGTTGTGCTGTCTTAGGTGAAGGTGGTATAGACACATCATCATTAACCAAAATCTGACTCAACCTCACACTTCTTCTGGGTGAAGGTTGTATAGACACTACATCATTATTACTTGTTATTTCTCCTACAGAGGCCCTTAACCTTCTCTTCACCATCAATTTCTTCCTAACTTCTCTAACCAAACTATTGTTCTCAGGCTCCACATTCTCAACATTAGGTACACAATTGTTCTCATGCTCCACATTCTCAACATTAGGTACACAATTGTTCTCAGGTTGAGGTTGTGAAGTTGACTTCAACTTCCTAGCCATTTGTAAGACAGTAGAAGGTTTAAAGTCTGAACCTATAAAAATATCAATCTGCTTTTTTCCATCAAACCTACTGAACATTTCCATCAAATCCTTATCATCCTTCAATATAGTTGTTTTGCTCAAGTAACAGTAGCTTAAAGAAGGATGTTCAGGCATGATGAAAGCAACTTTCTCCGCCTCATCATAAAGGTCATTGATAACATCCATCAATAAACACTTATCTGTATCATCTACCTTAACACACACATATTTACCCCTAAAATACATTTTCAAGACTATATTCTCCATCCTGCAATTATAATACAACATAAAAAAAAACACATTGGAATTCAACAACAACCATAATCCACACAAAAAAGACTGTCCTTCAACAAATTTAGCCAAAAGATTTCATCTTTAATCATTTTTGTATACATTTAACACAGATTATAACAAAAAAACTTATGAAAATGCATGATCATGTGGAGAAGATGAAGAATAAGGAACTAAACTTCACATATTAACAAAAGAATGAAAACAAACATACCTGGATGATCAGGAAAAGGAGAGAGAAGACAAACTGCTGATGGATTTTTAGGGTTTGAGAAAACGTTTGAAATTAGGGTAATTTGGGTTGGGGTTTAAACAGAGGAAGTTGAAAAATGAGAAGAGTATGGATGGTTTAAGAGGGTTATTATGGTATAAATCCATGTCATTGCCTACCTGGTGCCATTTCATCATAAACTATCCATGTCATTGCCTACCTTGTGCCAACTAAGCATGCCACATAGTCTAATAGACGGAGCATTAGACGGAAAATCATGTTTAGGTCACGTTTTAAAGTTTTTAATTAAGGTTAGGGGTATTAAAGAGGGATTACAAAAGCGGAGGGGTATAAAATAGAAACTGAAAAAACACGGGGGTACACAAGAGAAAAACCCAAAAAAATAAAAAAAATCATGAAACGAAATATATTAAACTTCACACGGCTTTATTTATTTTTTCGATTTTTCTAATGTGTGTATGTTTATTGTCCAGTGACAATTTAATAATCTAATCTAAACGAGCATGGTTTAGATATTCTTAAGTGATTTTCAGTTATAAACTCATGTCCGTAATTAATTATAATATCTCGTGAATCTTAGCATATTTCGTTACATTAATTAATTAATAGAAAATATTATCAAACTATCTCTTAAGAGTATTTCGGTGATCCCAATTTCTCATTTCATTTAAGACGAAAATATTCATCTTAAGTTTAAAGCAAATCAAATAATAACCAACTTGTATAGATAAGATCGACAAACAACTTATTACATCCTGGGCATTTAACTTTTATCTTATTTAATATATTTGATCCATTTAAATCTCGAAACGAATATAGAGTGCTAGATAATAGACGTGGCAAAAGCAACCTGACTCGGAAAGGCTGACCCGAGACCCGAAACTAACCCGAGTTGCAAAACCCGAATATAACCAGAAACCCGAATTAACCCAACCCGAACCGAACTTGACCCGAAGTGCGTCAACCTGACGACCCAAAATGACGCAATCTGAAACCACTAACCCGAAAATGACCCGAAAAAATATAACTCTAATTGAACAAAAAAGACTTGAAATGACTATATGCACCTTTTTGTTTCTTAATTATTTACCTGAAAATGACCCGGACCCAAAATAACCCAACCCGTTGACCCGAAACTGACCCGATCAACTTACCCGAAACTGACCCGATCAACTTACCCGAAAATCACCCGAAACCCGAAACAACCCAACAATATGACAGACCCGAATTGGTCCGACCCGAACCCGATCCGATTGACCCGTTTACCAGGTGTACTAGATAATAAGATAGTTGTAGACAAAAAGTTCTGAATCGGAAGTGGTACTAGTATTTAACCCGTTTAAATATTAAGATGGGTCAAATACATAACAAATCAACACACTTGTGCTTGAAAAATAAAAAAAACTTTATCTTTATCACCATCATGAAATAATATTTGACATGTCTTAACTTTAAACGGAAATTGGTGTCTTGACTCTTGAGCCAGGGTTATTGCTATATATACCAGCTTCTTTAACCAAAAAAACATCACTGCGTAAATTTCCCGATCTCTGTTCATCGGTAAGTTCTCTGGCAAAGTTCGATTACTTAATTAATTAATTAATATAATTTATTTTGGCAGTAGCCTTTTGACCCGGTAGTGCTTTTTGTGTGATACTTTCCCTCAATTATTCACCACACAACCCCTTAATTCGACTCAATTGAATTAGTAATTGGTGGTAATGATTGATTTGGGTGAATAATAATTAGGTAAGAGTTGGAATGGGTAAGCAGTGGTGCAGCAGCTGTTGTCGAATGCAGGAAGTTAATACCACGGAGTTGGGCTATATATGTATGTTGTACTCATTGTGGGAAAGTTCTGGCGGAAATTTTCAAGGAGGAAGAAATTTGTTATACGGAAATTGCTGATGCTGTTGCGGGTGAAGATAACTCTGATAGTACTAACACCATAGCAGGAAATGCCACCATCGAGAAGCTAGAATCCGACGAAATTTCAGTACTCGGGGAGGCATTCAAAACACTTGGAGCGGATGACAGTAATTATAAGGACTAGGATTTTAGGGAGTTGGTGATCATTATGATTTAGTAGTAATTTCCCGACTTTATTTCTTAGTAGTATCTCATTACGGTAATTAACTGTAGCACTATGTCGTAAGAATCATTATCTATGAAATTTCCGAGTTTGAGATTACATGATCGAAATGAAAATCTCATCAAGTAAATTGACCATACTAGTATACTACCATAGCTTACTTATGCACTAGCACAAGAGCCATCTACATCCAGAACTTAGTAGTCAATCTACCACCACAAGCGGTGTTACTCTGACTCGGCAACTAGTGTCACTAGGAGTGTCGTGTTAAATAACACCATGGCGCAGTGTAGAAGTAATGAAGTAGTATAGATATACAAACGCTATCACGTAACGTCTCAATTGAGAAGGTAATGCCGGATGCGGATGCAATGATTTGAATAAATACCATTGGTTGTATCCATTCATTTGTATGATGAAGGAGCTTCAACTAGATGAACCATCACTGAATTCATGCAGAATATTAAGGCAAGAAACAAATGCATAATATCATCACAACCTCATAGATGGCAGTAGCAGTGTAGCACCATCCATCCAGTCATAAACAACAACAATATTACAATTTACAACTGTGCCTAAAGAGTTACCTTGCGCAGTAGGGGGTCGGGTCCGATGTACACAACCGTACCCTGACAGGCAATATAAAAAGTGAAAAAACACTTGTAGAAAATCCGTTTTACACTAACTACTCTCGTCTAATGCAGCCTTACACAATTTGACCCGATAATGATTCAGCTTTGCTCAATTTAATACAATGAAGGCATCAGAAGTTGCTAGTCATATTATTAGTAACAAAAGGTTCAATTACTACAAATCGTCGACAAATTCAAAAGACGACAGTGCTTATGATCAAATATACTTGGGAGTTGGGAGGATAGAATATTTTAAACCCTCCACATTTACATGGTAAATATAATATACTCCGTATATGAATGTCACCTTAATTACAGTGTTCTCACTGTTCTGTAATCTACATTTACGACCACACAGACTCGTATGTTGCACGGTAGTCAGCTACTATCCAGTTCTTATTTGTTTCTTTCTCAAAATGAAAAAATTGTTTGGGCGATTTTGGAGGGAAAATTTTTAGACAGACTTATTCTTTTAGTAGATGGAGGATTTTGATTTTTCAAAATAAAGCTTCCTAATGAAGAAATTGTCGGAATGAGACTCAACAAAAAGTTTTAATCGAAAATGGGTTTACATAAGTTTCATAATTTGAGGATATTTTTATTTTTATTTTAGATATTAGTTTTGGAAATCAAGTTTTCCATTAGCTAGGCAAGTAGGGTGCGTGTATGGTAATTTTTGGATTTTCTACGGAAAAAAAAATCATGAAACGAAATATATTAAAATTTACTGGGTTTTATTTATTTTTTCGATTTTGTAATGTGTATTTAATGACACACTTTGATAATCTAATCTAAATGAATATGGTTTAAAAGATATTCTCATGAGATTTTCATTATAAAATCATTTTGTTCGTAATTAATTAGAATATCTCGCGAATCTTAACATATCTCGTTACATTAATTAATTAATAGTAGAAAATATAATCAAACTATTTGTTAAGTTGGTATTTCGGTGATCACAATGTCTCATTAAGACAGAAATATACATCTTAAGTTTAAGATAGATCAAATAATAATTAACTTGTATAGATAAGACAAACATCTTATTATGTCGTGTGCATTTAACTTTTGTCTTATTTACTATATTTGATCCATTTAAATCTCAAAACGAATATAGAGACCAATGGGTGCTAGATAATAGGAAAGTTGTAGGCAAAAATCTATTGGAATCGGAAGTGGTACTAGTATTTGAAGTATTTGACCTGTTTAAATACTATTTGTCTTAAGCTAAATCAACGGGTCAAAGACATAACAAATCACCTCACTCATATCATAATATATGTCCATAAAATGTGAGAACTACAAACCCTTGACACTCGGGGCATATAACATAAGGTAGTTGTTCGGTCACCAGTCACCACGCCTTGATTTCTCTTTTTAGCCCTTTTGTTACACTCAATCATAAAGTCAGACAGCAGAATTGAGCTTATCAAACAAGTAGTATGGAATACATGATAAACCTACAAAATAATAATAATTAAAACACTCCAATCAGGTCTAAATTCTTACACAATACATACGATTATTCCAAGACTACCTAAATAATTGTAATTACACATATTAACATCAACTAATAAACTGTTTTCCTTACCCCATTATTAACTCCACTAAAGCAAGCTAATTTTCGTGCCTTCATGCTCACCAAAGTAGACGGTAGACACATCCTCTCCAGGTTTCAACAGCTTATCACAAATGGGACATTTTTTTAGAGCCGCATTTTCCAACCACTTCAAAAACTCTGGTCCTAAGAACGAGATAGACCTTATGAAGGAACTCAAAGTTCTCCATTGATGAAGCTTTGAAGAAGAGTAGAGAAGTAAGTAAAGAACTAAAAGAGAGAACCTTGAGAGAGAAAAAGTAAATAAAGTTTTGTGTATTTGATAGAATGAATTTGTACAAAGTAATTACAAGCAATGAGCTGGTATTTATAGATGATGTGATGCAGCTGATGAAACTAACTAATGACCTCATATGAACAATGTAACAAGCTCCAACAAACTCTAACTAACTTTGACCGTGAGTTGACTTCTTCTAACTAACTATGAGGTTGTATTCCAACACCCCCTCAAGTTGGAGGGTGATTGACCAATTACACCCAACTTGGACAACAAATCATGATGCTTGATGCCAGAGAGAGTCTTGGTCATTATATCAGCCAATTGAGAGGAAGAGGGCACATAGCTAAGAGTGATCAATCCTGCTAACAGTTTCTCACGCACAAAGTGACAATCCAAGTCAATGTGCTTCGTCCGTTCATGAAAGACAGGGTTTCTGGCTATGTGGATAGCTGTTTGGCTATCACATTTGACTGGGATAGGGGTGAGGTGAGGCACAGCTAGTTCATTAAGTAGCCTGGTTAACCAAGAAAGCTCAGCAGTCAATCTTCTGAGAGAGCGGTACTCAGCCTCAGCAAATGACAAAGAAACCGTTTGTTGCTTCTTAGATTTCCAGGAAATCAGGCTATTGCCTAAGAAGACCACATAACCACTGACTGACCTCCTTGTCATGGGACAAGAGGCCCAATCAGCATCACAATAGCCTTGCAGATCAAACGTAGGAGTATTATTCAATAGAATGCCCTGAGAAGTAGCTTTTGAAATGTACTGTAAGGTATGAATGGCTGCCTTCCAGTGAGAATCCCTGGAGAAGACATGAACTGGCTGAGGTGTTGGACTGTGAAGGCAATGTCAGGCCTGGTGTGGGTAATAAAATTAAGCTTCCCTACCAACTTTCTGTATAAAGAGACATCAGGAAAAGGATTGCCAGAAGTGGCAGTGAGTTTTATAGCATTGTCAAGAGGACTGACAACAGGCTTGCAGTCGTGGTAGTGAAACTCCTTGAGTAAATCTAAGGTAAACTTGTGTTGAGTAACAGCCATTCCTGAAGATACTTTGTTAAATTCCATGCCTAGAAAGTAATGGAGTTGGCCTAAATCTTTGATTTTGAAACTGTCATCCAGAAAGTTTTTGAGATGCTGAATTTCTTCTATATCATCACCAGTGACAAGAATATCATCAACATAAACTACTAGAAACACGCACTTGCCACCAGTATTTTTAGTGAATAGTGAGTAATCATTCAGAGATGTAATGTAGCCTTTGGAACGAAGGGCAATGCTTAATGTGGCATACCATTGTCTAGACGCCTGTTTAAGACCATATAAAGATTTCTGTAGTTTGCAGACAAGCTTGGAATCAGTGACTTGTAGGCCTGGAGAGGGTGTCATGTAAATGTCTTCATCAAGGTCACCATGAAGAAAAACATTATTTACATCTAATTGATTTAAGGACCAACCCTGCTTTACTGCAACAACAACTAGACATATGATAGTTGTCATTTTCACAACAGGAGAGAAAGTTTCAGTATAATCTATACCCTCTTTCTGTGTATAACCCTTCACAACTAATCTAGCTTTATACCTTTCAATTGAGCCATCAGATTTTTGTTTGACCTTAAACACCCATTTGCATCTTATTGTCTTCTTCTTTGGTGGAAGGGGGACCATGCACCAGGTATCATTGGCCTCAAGAGCTGAAAATTCAGCTGCTATGGCATGTTGCTATTCAGGAAATCTTGCTGTTTCTGCATAATTCAAGGGTTCTTGAACAGGAAGCAGTGATCCAGTGTCTAAAAGGGTGCTAGGTCTGACATTACAACAAATAGAAGGGGTAGGTGTTGTGTGGTCTGTAATGCAAAGGGAAGTCAGGGTGTGGGGACATGTCTCACAGACACAATTAGCAGCAGCAGCAGGAAAATTACACTGGTAGTCTTTCAAATAAGAAGGTAGACTAGGTATTCTAGTGGATTGCCTTAATGGAACAGAGGGAATGTCAGGAGTGGAAGTAGAAGAGATGCTGGTTGAGTTATTATTATTTGAACTATTATTATTAATGGGTGCAGATGAGGATTCATGGTCAGGGACAACAGAAAAATCAGACTGATGATTTGGAAGATAGTAGTTTAAAGTGTCTGCAACATATGGGAAAATGGATTCATGGAATATGACATCTCTAGATGTAAAAACTGAGAAATTTTCAAAATTCAAAAGTTTGTATGCCTTTTTACCAAATGGATAACCTAGGAAAACTGAAGGAATGGCCCTGGGAGATAGTTTATCTCTTCCAGGCTTAGGTGTAGATGCATAACATAAACAACCAAAGGTTTTCATATGAGACATGACATGAGGTTTGTCAAAGAGTATTTCATAAGGAGAGTGTTGATTTAATATTTTTGTGGGTAATCTATTGATGATGTAGGTGGCAGAAAGAACACATTCACCCCAATATTTCTTAGGAAGATTTGACTGAAAGACAAGAGCTCTGACAGTTTCTAAGAGATGCTTGTGCTTTCTCTCAACCACCCCATTTTGTTAAGGTGTATGAGAACAAGAAGTTTGGTGAATAATGCCCTGTGAATCAAGGAAAGCCTTTGTAGCAATGCTTGTGCCTAATTCAAGAGCATTATCACTTCTAATAGACCTAACTTGTTTATTGAATTGTGTTTGAACCATAACAAGAAAGCTTTTAATGAAAGAAAAAGCATTACTTTTGCAAGAAAGAAGGCGTGTCCATGCTGTTCTTGTATAGTCATCAACAATTGTAAGGAAGTAACAGCAGGAACTGGGATTGAACCATCAATGAATCCCAGTTTGTTCTTAGCAGATAATGCAATCAGCATACCCCTTTTCCAACCAGCAAAATTTGTGCCATCAAACAGATTTGCAACAAGTTTGCTAACAACCAAGTCAGAAGGACTAATATGTAGGACTGTCAACATTTACTTCTGGATTTGATGAGTTCTCTGGCATTTTGATTGAAAAGAAAGGATCTTTTTGTGATTTTTACTGTTTTAGTAATGAAAAAACTAAGAAAAATGAATTAAAGCAGCGGAATTTCTAAAAAAAAAATCAGAAGCATATTAATGCTCTGATACCATGAAAGAACTCAAAGTTCTCCATTGATGAAGCTTTGAAGAAGAGTAGATAAGTAAGTAAAGAACTAAAAGAGAGAACCTTGAGAAAGAAGAAGTAAATAAAGTTTTGTGTATTTGATAGAATGAATTTGTACAAAGTAATTACAAGCAATGAGCTGGTATTTATAGATGATGTGATGCAGCTGATGAAACTAACTAATGACCTCAAATGAACAATGTAACAAACTCCAACAAACTCTAACTAACTTTGACCGTGAGTTGACTTCTTCTAACTAACTATGAGGTTGTATTCCAACACCTTATCAGGGATTCGGGCCACTGGACATTATGTTTAGTTTGGAACTCATACTAGTTGACTGATATGTCTAGTTTTTATATGATTTTACTCTCTAATTTAGCTCAATTTTACATGATTATTATACTTTCACAAATTCTCATTTGCGACCGTCGCATATG
Source organism: Heliosperma pusillum (assembly GCA_022085475.1). Classification (NCBI taxonomy): domain Eukaryota; kingdom Viridiplantae; phylum Streptophyta; class Magnoliopsida; order Caryophyllales; family Caryophyllaceae; genus Heliosperma; species Heliosperma pusillum. Next base: position 12,919 of record JAIUZE010002681.1, on the reverse strand, counting down.
CGACGAGTTATGTGTAACCACTTTTTGATAAATAGTGACCATTTATTAGTAAACAGTAACCATCTTTTATGACTTGAAAATGACATTTATTATCAAGGTGGTCACTATTTAACAAAAAGTGGTCACATTTTGCAAAAAAGTGGGGAATATGACCGTCGCACAGGAGACTTACGATTATACTTTATTTAGTATATTTGTGAGCTAATTACGTGTTCGAGGTATATTGCTCGTGTTTGCTACATTTTGTAGGAATCTAAGCATTTAGAGGCTTTTTTATAGCAACAAAGTTCACTAAGTTAATGGAAGCAAGATGACCATGAAAGGACATTATGGGAAATGACAAGCCCAAACATGAAGATTTGTGAAATGGGTTGATGTACAAATGAGAAACCAAAATAAAGTCCAATTAAAGAAGTTCACACAACTCAACATAGGGTGCTCTTTGAATGCTCATGGAATACCAAATTGTGCAATTAACCGGAGAATTAAGGAGCTTAAAGACGCATCATAGGATTCCTCAAGCATTTATTCAAGACTTTAAGCGAATTAACTCGGATAACCCCGACCCTGATCGGGGTTTGACTCCTCTAGGTGCCTTACATTATGCTCCTATTTTATTATAAATAGGAGCCTTAATCCGTCATTAGGGGATCATCTTTTACATATCTTTACACATCTTTCTCCCATACATTTTCCTTAGCTTAAGCACGCAATTTTCTCCTAGTTTCATATTTAGTTTCAATATTGTTAAACATTTGGTTATTACTTTGTTCAAGCATTTGGTTACAATTCAATACAATCTATCTTTAATCTTTTGGCTCTAGTATTCTTGTTTAAGTTCCAAGTCCTTTTTGTTGTGGTAATTTCGATTCTTGTTCGTTTCATTATTGTATTTTCATTATCACCTTTTTATCATTAGCATTGTTTTATTAGTTTAGCATTTGCATTTCACTAGTGTTAGTTATCATTTAGCACTTTTATAACCTTTGTTATTTCATTTAATCATGTTTACCACATTACCGTTTTATACACCAATATTAGTTTTATTCTAAATATGAGTGAGTAGTTCCCTTTGTTTGGGGATTAGGGGAGTCATGCATGACTAATATGTAAAATGTTAAAATAGGTTGATATAATTATCTAAATTGTTTCTTTCACATGTTTGTATCATCATGATTAATCTTTGTTTAGTGACCATATTCATTGATTAAGTTTGTTAATTCATTCTAAAAGTCGAGAGGCACGGAATCGGATTAGACTAAGCATGTTTAGTAGGACGACCTAGTCATAAGAAAGTTCTCTAGGACCCGACCCAAGGTTGACACTAATATCGAGAGATGAGTGTCTTTAGCCTAAACAATTAGCAATATTATTAATTCCAAGTTTAACATGAGTATAAAATAATTGCATGGTGACCCAACTTCCCTAAACTCTTTTAATTATATATTTTACAACATTTTAGCTAAATCATTAAACCAAAATAAAACGTTAAACCGACCTTGATAGTATTCTATTCATACCATTTCATAGCACAATTCCCGCCTCCTTGTGTTCGACCCCTCATACTACATTCATTTGTGTCAGGGGAAATTTATTTTTGATTAGGTGTGCGACATAGCCTATCATTGACCCTTGACAATAATCATTCTCCTCCTCCTCCAATGATTCAACGAATGTTGATGGTAACTTTTTAATTTCTAATACCATTTCGTCCCACTTATCCATTTGATAACCATCGTAGTAGGGTAGCCAACTCGACAAGAAATTGATGCCAAGACCTATAAAGTATTCGAAACTCAAGATCCCAAAATCGTGTGACTTTGCGTTCGTTGTATCTACTTCATCACCAAATTCACAAACTATAGTATGCATCTCATGTATAATCTTGCTATTTTTACCAACCACCATTGATAATAATCCATTATCCACCCGCTTACCTTTCAAATCATAAACCGACCCCATTAGCCCAAGTTGCCAACAAACTTCAATTCCGATCCGTCAGTGTTTTCTTCCGCCATCTCGATTACGCAGGCTAAACAAAAAATTATAAAGAAAAAAAATACTTTAGTAAACAATAATAATATAATAATAATGTTATAGTTTTAGTCTAGCCAACAATAATGTTATCTAAAAACAAGAAAAACAAGATTCCCAAAAAAAAACAAGAAAAACCGGGCTTGAATTTATTTATTTACTTTAATAAACAACAATGTGTTAATTAACAACACGCGAAAAAACATGCTTTAAGTTTTATTATTATATAAAAAAACATACTCTAGTAGACAATAATGTTATCAAAAAGCACGAAAAACAAGATTTAAAGCAAACAAAAAAACAAGAAAAACATGGTTTGGATTTTTTTTTTAAAGAAAATACTTTAGTAAACAACAATATGTTACTTAAAAACTTGAAAAAAATGCTTAAATTTTATTATTATATAAAAAAACGTACTCTAGTGGACAATAACGTTATCTAAAAACAAGAAAAACAAGATTTAAAACAAGAAAAAAAAAACAAGAAAACATGACGGTTTTTTTTTAAAAAAAAACACTTTAGTAAACAACAATATGTTAATTAAAAACGTGCAAAAAAATGCTTAAACTTTATTATAATGAAAAAACATACTTTAGTAGACAATAATGTTATCTAGATCATGAATAACCAGCATAACAAAAACTAATTTTTTTTTTTTAAAATAACAAAGAAATAATTCTACGATGAAAGTATAACAAGAGTAAAGAGGGTAATGAAAGAAAAAAAATCGTAACTATGGAAGGATGGAGAGAAAATGGTGCTATGAACGGCGAAAGTGAAAAAATAACGTTTCGTAGTTTTGAGAGCAACAATGAGTAGTGCGTTGGGGTGTGGTTTATTTAGGGATGACATATTACCACGATAAGAAGTATTAATACCACGAAAACTATTATGCATGAATAATAAAGATTCTTTTGGCTATTAGAGCATAGTTCGTGGCATTAACAATATTGATAGTGGAAATATCAATTCCCTTTATTTATTGTAACGGTAAGAGTAGTGTATGTCACAATCACAAATTCTCATTTTAAACGGGACGCCCCGTCTGAACGCACTTGCCCCACTTGCTTTCTTGTGATGGGGCTTGACCCGTCTGAAGCATTTAGACGGGTTGCCCCGTCTTAAGCAAGACATGATGTATCATTATATCAATATACAAATTGTTGTCTTATATATATTTTAGGTGAGAGTAGTTGAATATATTAGGTCAGATTAAATTATATATTATAAAAATATCAAAGGGTAATATTTTTATTTTATGGAAATAAGGAGGGAGGAAAGGGGAATATGGAGTGTTCAAGGTTTTTGTCTAAGAAAGACAAAAGTGGAAAAAAAAAGACAGACACAAGTTGGAGATTATCCTTTTGTAAAGGGTTTGACCCGTCTGAAATAATAAGACATATCGGCTCGTCTAAATCAGAAGCATGCAATTGATCAACAAATGAGTTTATTCCTTTATTTCGAGAAGCAAAAATGGTAGAGAAACAAAAAATACTAGAATTTTACTTTGGACAACTGTCATCAGTTTAGAGTATAGTAGTATTAGTAATACGAGGATGAGGTTATACACGTATACTGTTTTCCCGCTAAAATGGTAAAGGGGTTTCGACTTTCGCGTGTGTAAAAAATGTGATAATTTAAAGTCAGTCTTAATTTTAGGAACTAAATCTGTTAAATTTGTGAAATGAATGCAACTGTTGAACCACACGAGATACCTAATTATTATAGCTGGATATATTTTATTGTGTTTATATGTATAGTTTTGGTTAGTTGTTCTCGTCGGGTCGAATTCGTGTTCGTATTATATGTAAATGGGTCATAAACCCTTCAACCACAACCGACCCAAATAAATGAGTCATCAAGTCTTAACTCTAACATGTTAATAGCAAGTTAGGTTTGAGTTTGTTTTAGTCTTATGTCACGTCAATGTTTGAAAAGTGTAAATCTAAATAATTTAGAGTTGTTTTAATAAATAGAGTATTTGTTTCGGGTTCGTATTTGGAGAGCTCAATAACTCAAACTTGAGCCAATTCAATCTCATATTGTGTTCGTGTCAACCCATTTCCACGAATAGGTAGCTCTAATTTGGCAGCTCTAATTTTGTTACACCAAACCCGCTTGACATAGCTATGTCACATTTGAAACTTTATTTTGTACTCTCTCCGCCGGGGCCAGTAGTAATCATTTTTCATTTTTAAGCATATCAATAAGTAGTTATCATTTTTATTTATCGTTTATTCTATACCATGGAAGCAATATATTTTTACCTTATCTCACATTTCCTTGTCTTTTTGTCAAATTCAATTGATAACTATTATATGAGAGAGGGAGTATGAGAAAGAATTGAGCTGAATTATCTAATTCATATACATACAATTTAAGAGACACTTTTGAAATAAGAGTAATTTATCAATTACTTATTTACAAAACACACTTTTTAAAACTCTCGAGAAAAGATTGAAAATTACACCCAAAGTATCGTCAAAACTTAGACTCGTGGGTTAAAAATTAAAACTCAGTATAACCCAGACCCGTGGGTCTTGGATGACCTAGACGCAACCATGACCCAATGAGTGAAGTATTTGGTCCGCTTCTTTTCGGACACTTGTGGGTTTGGATCCAAGTCGATGTTACGGATCATGGGTTCTACTAATCCCGACCCTGGCCCAAAACCATTGTCATCCAGGCATCGCTGGACTGTAAGAAGAAAATTTGTGGAAATCTATATATATAGTAATAAAAAAAACAAACTAATCAATTATCTTAATGTCACATGAACATTTTCAACTATATACACCACCCACCTCCACATCATCAAGTCATTTATTTATATTAACAAAAAGCAATAAAAAAACAATATAAGGAAAAAAAACACCACGTCTCATATTATTATTTGCTAATTTTTTAGAAAAAGTAAATGTTTAAGCAATTTGTAGCATTAAGGTCGTGTTTTTTGGACTTAAAGTCAACCTCTTTAAGTTCAGTTCAGAAAAGTTCAACTCTTATAAGTTCAGTTCAGTTCAGCTCCTATATGTTCAGAAAAGTTAAGCACATATAAGTTCAGTTAAGAAAAGTTCAGCTCATATAAGTTCAGAAACTTGTACTTAACTTAAAATATTTATGTTAGACTTAACGTAAAATATTTATGTTAGACTTGTTAACAACTTATTAACTAAAATTATCATGTTTTATAAAATAAGACAATCTACTTTTATATTTAAAATAACTTATTCATTTAATGCTAATATATGAGTTGTTTTATCGTGATATTATGACTGTCTCACATTGTGAGATTGTAACAACCCGAAAAATACCCGATTTTTCTAGTAAAAATATTTACTAACACTTTTCAGTAGAACTTAAGTTTTTAAAATAGGACTTTTTGTTCCGAGTCTTATTTTGAAATTCCGCGTTCGTATTTGGAATTTTTGAGGGATTCCATGAAAAGACCGTTTTTAGTCATCTTTGACTTTTCTTGACTTTTAAGTCGTCTTTGACTTTTCCTTGACTTTTTAAAGTCGTCATTGACTTTTTCTTGACTTTTAAGTCGTCCTAAACTTTTCTTGACTTTTAAGTCATCTTCGACTTTTCTCGACTTTTCAGTCAACTTTGACTTCCGTTGACTTTTCCCGACTCGTCTGTAAGTTTGAAGACCGAAATTTTATTTACAAAAATAATATTTTTGATTTATTTTTATTTAGATTTATTAAGATTTATCATAATTTAATATAATTATTTTGAATTTATTCGGAATTTAAAGAATAACGTTTACGGTTTTAACCGAACGTTATTTAACTATTCCCGACTCATCGTAAAGCGCGAAATGAAACCGAAACTCGACTTTGGCATGAGTCACGCGCCCAGGTCATCGTTTTCCACTCACATTAGATATTTTAATTCTTTTGATTAAACTAATAATACTATCTAGATATTTATTTACTTTATCGATCAGTTAACGAAAATTACGCAAATCGTTTACAAAACTGACCCGATATCACCCATACCACACGGTTTTTCTTCCTCTCTAGCCTTGATATTTTATTTCTTTTCATTATAATAACATAATATCTTGATATTTAATTCAATTAACTTAATATCTAATTAATTACGGTAATATAATTATTATACCGGGTCAATTCCATAAACACAATTTCAAAACCCAACTCACTAATTTGCTCTATATTACACGACACTCCTCACCCCACTTTACTCACAAACAACTTTTCATTGTACAAAAATCAAATTAAGAATCAAATAAATCGTCTTCATCGGTCTTGAAAAACGTTCTTGTCGTTCTTTCTCGTTCTTGTCGTTTTGAGCAAAACCTTCATAAAACCTTCATTTCTTAATTAAATCCGTCCTAACTTATATTTCTAGGATCTCCTATTCGCTCCCCATCTTCAAGTACGTTTTATTTTAAATTCCGACAAATCGTTTTCAACACTTTAATTATGGAAAATCAAGTTTTAAGTTCTAATAATTGTTTTCTTGTCATTTCTTATAGGGGACGATTTTGAAGACGAGTTTGGTGACTCGTATATTTTAGGAGAAGACTAGAAGACGGGTTTCTTATTTTCTTAGTTCTTATTATTTTGGTGCTACTTGATTTTAGCTAGCTAAGGTAACGATTACGAGTTACTCGACGGATAAATGTTACATAGCTTTGGTTTTTCTTTAGTTTTGGTTCATCTTTAGTTTTTGTTCATATTATTATGATTTTATGATTTTTAGTTAGTAACATGTTAAGTAGTAGTTATTATGGTGTTTGATGATTTTATAACATGTTGGTTGTTCTTGTTATATTTTTATGATTTCTTCATGATGATGATTGTTGTATGATGGATGGTTAAATTGGTTGTTAAAATGGGTGTTGATTAATTAAAAACATGTTAGAATTAATTTGGAAATTTGGGGTTGTTGTTTGGTGGTGGCCGAATTGGTGGCTGGAAAACCGGGCCGGTCCAGGCCGGTTCAGACCGGTCTGGGTTGGTCCAAGGTGGGTCCGGGTTTTGGTCTTTGGGTTGTGTCGATGTTTGATTGTTTAATTATTGTTTTGACGGGTTTTAAATATGTTAAAGCATGCGGGAAATATTAAGAAAGCGGTTTTAGTAAAAGTAGAAAAATCAGCCATTTTTAGCAAAACAGGCCCGTGGGGCCCATCTAAGCCCATGTGGGGTCCGGCCCAACTCAGCCCATGGGTCCCACTTTGGGACTTGTGAAGGTTTTTGAGTTATCGTCATTTTTATCGCGTTTTGTAATAATTAGCAAGCGAGAAATATTAATAAGTAAAATATTTAATTAAAAAGGTTTTTCATTAAATTATTATTTCTCTCATGTTAGAAATTATAAGACGAGACCGTAGTTTAATTTAATATTCTTTTAGTCCAACGGGTTTTTGGGTATAATATGATAATTCACATGTTAGAAGTAGTAATAAAATAACATGTAATGAATATGTTGATTTTATGTCTATGTGATAAAGACTCTGCTTCTAGCCGGTTTGATCCAACGGGTTTGGTCAAACTAAGATCTATTCAGCCCCGATTTGACTGATGACCCGTCGCGGGACTCGGGTCGGGGATTTGTCTTCAAGTAAAGGTTTTATTTAATTATTGAATTAGCCTTCGTGATATGAGGCGCATCTGATACTTGATTATTCATTATCTGCATAGTACATGATAGGATGTTTTTCCCGGGGACTGTTTGATTATATGGTTGTGTCGTGTGATAAGACCCGTAGGCATATGAGAATATGGCGTCTTGACCATTCTAATTCTAAATGAGTAGCTTGGACCATGACATCGATAGGCCGTACTATCTTTAACGAGGATATAGTTCATGGTTAATAGCTTTTGTGTCACGGCCTGGGGGGCTTATCTCCAAGTCGGGGCATGGCTGCCTAATAGTTCCACTTTGGGAATGGAGCCAGCTTAAGTACTAGCCATCTCTGCTTAGGGAGTCGCCTAGTAGAGTTTCTCATGTACGGTTATGTCATGGGACGGGGAATGGGATAGCTGTTGTCGCTAGGTCTGATCAGTCTAGGACTAGGATGTTTTCCTACCTTGTGGTATAGCCTCGAGTTACAGAAGTCTACTATCGATGGTCCTAAGAACTTACGCCTGTTGTAGACGTATTGCGTTTCATGTTTTATGATTTCTATGAGTTCTAGAAGGTGAGATCGCAAGCCGGCTAGGATTGCATAGAGTTGGATTACCGATTGTTAATTGATTCACATGATTACGTGTTGATTAGGGTTTGAGTGTATCACGGCCATGTTTCTGAGATGAACCTCTGAGCTAGCATACCAGCTTCCCTACCTCGAGTTATAGTTTATTATCGGTTTCACATGATAGCTTTCACATGCTAGGTTATTTGTTAGGTATCTGTTTCATAACATGAAAAGCATATTATATATGTTTAAGTTTTGTATTTTCCATATGCATTGCTTTTATGTTATTCATGTTTCATTAAACTCGACATTTCGTGGCTGGGAGGACTCGGAGTTACTCCCCACTGACTGTGGCTTCCGTGTTTATTTAATGCGGTCGAACAGGTGGTGAATGCATACTTTGGGTACATTGACGAGCTAGCGAGCGAAGTATTTACCTTGGACCTATATTCGGTTCTTAGATTGTATATTATTATACACTCTTTTTATTTCCGTATTTATACGGGAGATATGTCTCCCGTCTTGTATATTTCTTTTGTATAAAACTATTTCCGTTTTGTAATGACCTTTTTATTTATGACACCCTTTGTTATGTATTTAAATATTTTTTTCTTTCCGCAAATTTGAGGGTGTCACACCCTAGATCTAACCCAATTCATTCATCCATTCACCGTACCATACAAGCTCTCAGACCGTCGGAGCTCCGGCAACATCTCAGCAACAACAACGACGTCTATTAAAGGGGTTCGTCCTTTTTCTTCATCTTCATTTCAGTTTTCATTGTCGTTCTCCTTTTTTTATTGTTCTTAATTTATTGTATGATTTATTGTTGTTTTCTTCTTCTTAATCTAAAGTCGTCACCTTAATGTTGTTTTTATTTTGTTAATTTTGAAAAATATGAAGGATGTAATTTATAAATCATTGTATATTTTCTCACTTTTGATGGAATTTGTAATATTTTGGAGGATGTAATTTATATTAACTTATCACGTACTTGTAATTGAATTTCTTTCGTAAATTCGATGTTATGTTTGTAAGATACTATCATATTAGAACTTGGAAAATTTGGGAGGTCAATGGAAAACAGAACATAAAAATGGAAAATGAAGCGAAAAGCAAAAACCGTATACCGGATATACGGAAACCGGATATCCGGAAAAACCGGATATACGGAAACCGTATATCCGGAAAATCCGTATCGGATACGTATACCAAAATTAGTGATTTTAAAAACCGGATATCCGATACGGTTTTCAAAACCGTATCGGATATCCGGTTTTGCTCACCCCTAATTATTAGGTCATGACTCATCTCAAGATCGTTTTGATTTGGGTCAAGTTCGGACAATTATGGTTGTTATCGGTTAACCTTGGGTTGTGTTAGGTTGGTTTCGGTTCACCAAATTTTCAGGTTCCAAGGGGTTGGTTTAGCTCGGCTCATCTTTTGCCAGCTCTACACATGATATATGCCTGCTAAATGATCGCTACTAGGAAGACTAGAGAAGAGAAGCATTTCAACATTTTAACCTCAGAACAAAATTTATGTTATTACAGTGGCCAGACTGGCCATCCGAGTATTTCCAACACATTAGTTTTCGGTCAAAAATACTCCGTATAATCATTAAAATTACATAATTAAGGCTACAAATTGCACTGACCTGGCTCATGAGTTACAGACGGAAAAAAATAAACCAAATTGGATAAATAAATTACAGTTCCAAGAGAAAAGAGAAGAGCCAAACCCCCAGGCACAGTGATTTCATGAACAAATGAATCTAACAAATGAATTTCATCTCAATACAATAAAAATTTCAAAATTTCTGCAGAACTTTACCGCTGACCTTGGGAGACCGGCTAATGGGGGCAATGAATGTGTCGTCCAGTGAGGCCAATGAATATGTCTTCCAGTGAGCTTTGCGCCTTCACCCGCAAAGCCCTACGCTCCTCACGACCTCTCTTTTCGTACCGCTAGGGATGCTCAAAGCCGAGATGACTGGTAAAGTGATAATGCACTTTCAAAGTGACGCTACATTATGTGGGGGAGACTGCGGGGACCCGTTTTCAAGTAGAAAGTTTCTACTACAAAAAGATTTATTTGTACTAGAAGAAGATGCAATATACCTTCCTTCACCACTATGAAAAGCCCCGTCATTCCTATGTGACTTCCCTTTGCTTGGTCTTCCTGTACCCTGACTCTCTTCATAGTCTTCCTCTTGCATAGCATGGATGAACCCGCTGTGTAATGGGTCGGAACTCTCGTAGAGAAGCCTTAGTACTTGTTTAATTGAAGGTCTAGCTCGACCTTCTGGTTGCGTACACCATTTTACAATAGTAACAACTGTTTGTAATTGATCGTAATCAAATAACTCTCCCAGAGTCGGGTCTGTGAGCTGTGAGAGTTTTGTTTCCGAGGATAGAAATACTTGGGCCCACTCTACCAGATTTCGGTTATCTTGGATTGCTTGGCGCCCTGTCACTAGTTCCAGTAGAACAACACCATAGCTATATACATCACTCTTCTCTGTAAGCTCGCGCGTGATTACATACTCCGGGTCCACGTAACCTGAAAACTTGTAGTGTCAGATTTGTTTGAATAAAAAACATTCGTATCATCCCGTTTTTATCATCCCCGAAGCCCCATTTGACTTTGCCAACTAAATAACGGCGAGTTCTATATTGTATATCAACTAATATTGGAGAAATTAGTACTCAAAGTTGACATCAGTTGACCACCAAGGTCAAAAGGGGTAAACAAATTTGGGCTTGAAGTAGTATAATATTACTGTATGTTTAAACAAATGAATTTTGTTCTTCCAACCTGGAGTTCCTCGAACTTCAGTATTTATCGGCTCAAAGCAAATAGAACCATCTTTTGAAGCATAAGCAAGGCCAAAATCTGCAACCTAGAGGTAATGTGAAATCAAAGAGCCAAATTAGCATAAAAAAAATCTTGGAAACAATACATTTCATTAGTTTCCTTTATTATTATACACATAACCCCGAAGAAATATTAGGAAAACGCGACTATTTGGTGGTGACATAGCATTTTTCCCTAAGGACTGCCCTTTCAATACAAAATGGTAAACACTATCCACTTTCAACAAAACATGTTTCTCAATTTTCTTGTCGTGTGGTATTTGGGGGAATGAAGATGATTCTAAGCTACAACCACCTACTACCACTAAGTGTGGAGCCATGACTAGAGTTTGCTAAAAGAGCATAAGGCAACAAGCAAGAGATCTAAATGGGGTAGCTTGTATCATTCAGTTTGCATAGAACACATTTTTTCCATTTTCAATAGGGCTTCTTGTTTGATGTGAAATAGCTGATATTCGATGGCTTATATGTCGCAATTTTCATAATGGGTCATCTCTCTAAGTGTTTTATTTTGAACACAGATGTAGGGCACATCCGATCTCTCTTATCCCATTGAGGTACAAGAGCAATTGTTGCTATTGCTGTTTCGAACACGCTGAGCTAAAAAAGAACATAAATGATGTTTGAGTCCAAAATACAAGTATTACCTTTGCTACAAAATTCTCATCCAGTAAAATGTTGCTGGACTTGATATCCCTATGGCAAAGCGGAGGGTCGCAGTAAAAATGTAGGTACTCCTGCATGTGTGAGCTCAAAAATGTAAGCACCAACTGCTCAACTACTGTTAAAACAAAATCTGTTTTGACAACACAAGTCGGCGGAGATTACCAGAGCATTGGCGACATCAATAGCAATTTGGATCCTTGTCTGCCAGCAGAGTGACGGCTTGCTGGGGGCTGAATTTACATAACAAATACAATCAATTGATAACAAGTTTGCTGTGAAAAGTTAAGATGAGTTTTCCTCAAATCGTACCAAAAGGTCTCGTGTAAGGTGGGTTTTACAGTATCATGTGGTAAATTAAGATATTGTCAAACTGCCTGTTATTTACCCAAATACACCTACAAGGCTACAACTCTACAAGAAACTTGTAGTAACTGATTTGGGCAAGATAACAAGCAATTTTACAGTAACATGTATGTAAAACCACCATACATAAGCATCTGTGTCTGGAGAGAAAGTGAATGTTAGCAATACACAAACTTACTGTGAAGATGATCCTTTAAACTTCCATTTGCCATATATTCATACACCAGAAACCTAAAAACAAAAATTTACGTGTATTAAGTTTTATCCGTGTAGAAATGCATGCACAGGACCTGTTTATTCAATTGTGACTACCTGTCATGCTTCTGAATGCAGAACCCTTTAAGAGCAACGAGATGACGATGATGCAGTTTAGCTAAAAGCTCAATCTCCCTACAAAACTCATCCTCAGCTTGCTCTGATACTTTGTTCATATGCTTCACTGCAACAATCAGAGCATCACCAAACTCAGCTTTGTACACTGTACCAGATCCACCTTGTCCAATATTTGTAGTGAAATTATTAGTTGCCTTCCTTGTCTCCTTGTAGCTAAACTCCTTAAACATTGATGCAGTCCCTGAAAACGTTTAGCAATGTAAATGTCATAAGAGAACTGTTTCTGTTTTCAACAAGACTTGGTAATCCCTGGCCTTAGAATATGATTAAATAAAGCAAAATGGTGATGCATTTTACGACGCAATTTTCACTGTGAATCATCCAAAAACAGCCTCTTTGCGTTTTCAACACAAAGGGTAGGGCTGAAGTTCAACGGTCCCCATCTTTTCTGTGGATTTAAACCATTGAGACACCGGGT